>APFE031532008.1:0-43898 GCA_000404065.3 Pinus taeda
TTTAATGTTATAATATTAGTTTTTTATTTTAAAATATAATATTTAATATTAAAAGTTGAGAAATGTAATAAAATATTTTCCAAAATGTAAATTTATTATTAATGTAAATGTACAAATGAAGAAACAATGATATTTTTCTATTCTATTTTTTAAAAAATTAGCAGGAAATTTTTACATTTAAATCCATCAGAATCAGATGGCCTTAACCTGCCCATTAGGAAACCAGGTCTGTTGGCTTTTTGACTACATAATATGTTGTCTAAAATTTAAAAATTCTGAGACTGTCTAGCATCGCTATATACCTCTGATTGTCTTTGATTTTCCTATGAATTGTATACCTAAACATCAAAATTTGTAGAGCTATCATGTTGACATCTCAAAATTTTAAAAAGAAACAAGCATATTATCTAATTACTCAACGGATGAGTCTATGGGTGTCGAATCTTTAGCACTGGAGCCTGGGAGTTCAGTTTGAGGAAGGCATTGGATTTGTTTCTCTACGTGGCTGAGGTGAGCATTTTGAAGTTGAATCTAATGTTCAATGAGTTGAAATTCCCTGTGAATTTCTTGCAAATCTGAAACATCCTTAGATGAACCAACTGAAGAAGCCATAATTGTTTTTACCACAATATTTTTCATAATCCAGTATAAGTACATTGTCTGTTGAAACTGTGTATATCGTCCTCTAGAGTGGCCTGGGTGTGTGATTAAAGTCTGTCATTCTTCCATGTCTAAATTAGTGTTGTCTGCTTGTTGTTTGATATTTGTCTCCCACCCAAAAATCATCTCTTGAACCTATGGGGGTGTGTTTTCTTGGAAAGTGTAAGCGGTCTTGCGGGTCATTCTTGAGATACTACGATGCCCTCAACCTCTAGTCTATCATGGTTGGAAGTGTCAACCCCCTTGTCTAGCAACACTATTCTAGCTCCGGTCATGCCCCCCCCGTCCAGTGGCCCCATTGCGTGAAGGTCGAACCATGGAACTAAACCACAAACCACACAAGTTCCCTTGAACCGGAAAACTAAGTAACCACCACACTGATGCCCAGTAGTTCAACCAAGCTTGAGACTAGCTCATAGAGAGACGACCTAACATGGAAAACTTATGAAGCTGGCAGAAGAGTAACCCTATAACAATAATATAACATAATGCAAAAGGAAAATCAGCAGAAAGCCCATGAAACCAAATTTTCCTCATTGAGATGACCCAACCACGAGCTAACATGCCACCAACATTCACCCTTTGTTTACATAATCCCCTTTAGATATGATTTTTGGTCGCACCACGAGGATTCCTCTTCGAATTACCCCATGACAGTCCAAACATATAATTTAATACAGAGAAAACCAATGCATGACAAACCTTTATATGAGACTCACTAATTAAAACCCAACTACATTTTGGGTATGAAAAAACATTAAAGATAGCATGATGGCATAAGAAACAGAAAGACTATAGAGATAGGCCATCTAATTACCAGAATAGTACATACTTGCCCCCCAAATTATCCAGGCTTCTTCATGATTATCTCATAGTGTCATCTTAGAAACAACCCTCTAATGAATTAAGAAGAAGTAAGTGAATACAATGATAAAGGAAAGGTTGGGGTAAGGGAAAAAACATACCCAAAACCATCGCTTGCAGCCTAAGGAGTGAAACCGAGTTAGAAGAAACCTTTCACAATCGCCCTTGAAACTTTAGAGAGGCTGTAACTAGCTATACCAGACCCGACTAGGTTCTCTACACCATACCTTAGAGGCATTACATCTCGTCGGACCTCACGCCATTTCTCACATCCATATCTATTGTTTTCCACCTTGCACATGCATTGAATTAAATGAGGGTCGTCATCTGGACACCCTCTATTATGGATCATAATGTATTATAACATGGTGTGGGTGACATCGCCACCAATTATCCAACACTCACCTCGATCGAGGGAAGAAAATTTTAAAATAAATCAAGTATAGTTTTATAATAAAAAAAATATTTGTTAATGTGTATTACTAAAATGAAAAACCAAATATAATTACTCTTAGAGAAATATATCAAATTGATTATTGGTTTTCCACAATTTATAACAATATAAGAAATTGATTATTCATTTATGAAATTAGGATAATTTTTAAAAAGAAAATTAATTTTCTGCATATATTGTTAAATGTAATTATTTGGTTAGGTATAATACTATTATAGTGTTTTCTATGAGAATCTCAATGCGTAATTTGCGTGGCACAAAAGCAATTTTTTTTTATCAAATTCATCCATGGAAATGGATGAAAAATGAGTAATTTACTTCACATTCATTACTATCCAATGTGATCTATCATTGGTAGTTTAACATAAAAATTTAATTCTTCTAAAAAAATTTTGTGAATACATACATACATACATACATAATATATCTATATATATATATAATATATATATATATTATATATATATAATATATATATATATATATAATAATATATATTATATATATATATAATATATACATTAAGATTGCCTTCTACTATGATAAATTAGAGCTAGGAACTTGTTTAGGTCATTTTAGGGGTGAATTTTGAGTTGGGATTTAAGGCATTGAAACTTATAAGGATTATTTCAAGGATTAAGATATCTTGTATGGGGATAAAAATTTTCATGTATACTTCCAAACTCTTCATTGTTGTTATTATCATTGGTATCTTTCCATTGGTCTACGTAACACCTCAAACTAATTTTGTATGAAGGATTTATGCCTTCAACAAGTTGAACTATTATTTTGACCAACATAGTATCTAGTGGATTCAATGTTAGCTTCCATTACTCACTCATGTTGAAATATTCAAGTGTGAAATTTCAAGAAGATTCTAGAGGCTTTGAAAAAAAAGCTTAAACATAACCCTAAAAACTATCAAGATGTTTTAAATAATAAGTTGTGAGAGAAGAATGTTGATTATTTCCTATTTTGTTGATCCATAGATCCTTAACTTAGAATAGAAAAATATAGATATATGACTGAATATTATCGGAAGGAGGCACTTCCATAGCATCATATTTTGACTATAGTGTGCATCAACTCCATAGTGTGTAATGCCCCACCAACAATCTAGCTGAGGAACATTATAGTTGAACTTTGTAATTGGTACCATAACAAAATAATATCATGTAATTTGTAATATGATAAGAACAACATAAATTACATGTATAAAAAATATAAAATCATAAGAAATAGATATACATTAGTGTATACAAAACATTAAATATATATAATGCATTATTGTATACACATATTTTAATGAGAAACTCCTAGTTGTAGACCCTAAACAATCCTCCTAACAATAAATTCCACTGCTTCACCTCTCTTAATAGTGGTTTACCATGGAGTTGCGACTATGACTCCATAAGTGAAAAGACTTACCTAAAGCTAAATATCGTACAAAACCAGTTCCAAACATGGTTAGGGGTAAGGTACCAAAAGTATTGCAACACTCCAAAGTGTCTTGTCCCCAATCAACTTACAAACCCAAAATATTGGACCCCTTTCTCTGCACCCATAACCCATTCAGATATTCCACTACCATTCTATGGCTTCCAACTCTAACTGAACAAGGAGTCTCAGAGTCTTATGGCTTCTATGAGTTCTTATTGCCTTCTTAGATCTCTCGGTAACCTCTAGGGTCCACACATGGATGTTTGTCTATAAATATCTCCCTTAAGGGCTCCAACCTTCCTCAAGGAAATGTAAGGAAAAGTGCACTCATACCCAAACCGACCTAGGATTCTTAGCGTGTCGTAGCTATCCATCATTTAGAAATCCTAAGAGAAACATAATAGTTACATTGGTAAGATACCTCCCCCCATGAATAATGATAAAGGTGAATTATATACACAAAGACACATATAGGTTCCCTTTGACACAATGGCCTTATGTAGGGCCCTCTTTTCCCCATTTTAAAACTTAGGATGGAACATACTTATAGTTTTAGCTAATTATATAATATTGTGTTTACAATTAGCTCACTTTACCTTTATAAACTATGTTAGGAATAAAATAATATTTTTCTGACTTAGCGCCATTGTTAACTGCTCTAATAGGCTCACCTTTCCTCTTATGGAGTCCCAGCCTCCCATACTCTTTTCATCCCTTCATCTATAGCCATGGTATTATATGTGTGTGTGTGCGTGCGCGCGTGCGTTTACATGTTTCATTTACTAGGATAATTGGTGTTTTATCACATAGGATCTCCAACCTAAACCATATAGGAGCTATAGCCTCAAAACATATATGTACATTAGCTCCCTCACACAACACATTTGTATAGATACGTACATGGATTCCAACGTAACCTGGCTCCCTAGCCTAATTATCTTGTATTGAATCACCAACCTAAGTATCATAAGTACACATATGTTAAAATTTGGGGATTAAGTTGAGGGTATTACATTACCTTCCCCTCGTTTATGAACAATATTCAGTGCATTTGGATATACGTACAATCAAAATTTACAAACAATTTTAGAAAATATTGTTTCATACTCCTATTTTCAATCTATAGTCATGTAGTAAGGTCATTGAACTTTCACTAGAATAACGGTTCTATCAACTATGTTTATGCATGGAACTCATATGTCATCTTCATTCTCCACCTTTACGAAAATTCAAATTCAACATGATCATCTTCGTTTCTTTACCATGGGAAAGGTCTCTTGAAGAACAATAATTCCAATTTTCGAATAGAGAATAGAGAATGACCATTTCATTGATGGTGTGTCACCGATACATTCTTTTGACCTTTAAAAGAACATTTTCATTAATATTTGTCCTCTATTAATCTTGATTCATTCATATGAACATACCTTATAACCTCACAATATTTAGAACTTGGCATGAGAGTAGTACCTCTTTTCTTGTATATTCTTGAATCTCCTTTATATTTTTCTCATATTGTAAAGGATTCCTAAATATCGTTCTTATCGTAAGCCCGACCAATTTCATTAACATCATGGTCAACATCTAGATGTGACAGGGGATAAACATCATTTTCATCTAATTCCTCATCATTTCCATCTCCATCCTCATATTCTACATCTTATTCTCCACCATCCCGCTCATATCATCCTATTCATCCTCATTCACTAAACATATTTCCCACCATGTTCAATGAGAAATCTTGAATCTACACCAATATTTTCCTTAACACCCTCATTCATAAAATGTTCCTTATAATCTATTATCAAATTTTCAATAGTTTGGGTAGATGCCATTGCATCATGGGAAGATTCCATTTGGATAGACTCTCTTTTGTTCTACTACTAATGAGAAATTTCATCTACTGATGGTGCTTTTTCATTATATATTTAATTTTGGCACTAATGAACCATGGAGCCAAAATATCCAAGATTGATACTTTTGTGTTTAGAATCTTCATGGCCTTATATTAGTTCCATAGTTATGGATTATAAGGCCTTCACATTTCCATTTGCAATCTTGACACATGTAGGATGACCTAAATATAGATTGTCAAGTGCACATGATAGTGCCTATATCACTCCAACATCAATTAATGTTTTTAACACTTCGACCAAGTTGTTTGACATTGAAGGTGATTGCATTGCAAGAACACCATTGATCATATTTATAAATGAATGCATTTGGAATTCTATAGGTTTGGAGACACCTACATGAGTAAAAATAGAAGCATTGAGTGAATTAACAATCTCCATAAATAGATTTCTTTGTCATTAAGTTGAATAAACACATATTTCCATGCAAAAACTGGTTAGTCATACTTGAGAGTTTCTATCTCCTTTCACTATATTCTTATTGTTCTTTCATTTGAATACCAAAATATGGAATAATCTTATGAAGACCATTAAAAAAATGTTCATTATGGACCATGCCACTATCGCTCCTTATAGAGGGTCCCTAGGATAGCTACTAGCATCATGACTAAGAATAACATTTACTATTGATGGATATATCACAACTATTTCAGTTTGTAGCTTCAAAATAAAATCCACTCTTAGTAAAGAAAATTAAGCTTTTCAATCTAGTAGCTTCAAAATAAAATCCACTCTTACAAAAGCAAATTAATCTTTTCAATCCAATTTCAAGTTATCTATTCCAACAATAACGTTCCTTTTTCCTCTAATGAAATCTCATTAAAATCCATATCTATAGTAGAATTGGAATACATAAATTTCCTTCTAAGGTCATTTGTCATAGGGAGTGACTATTGAGTAACTAAATCTAAGAGTTGTTCAATCACACTTCCAAAGCTATGTGTTGGCCTCTTGCATCCTTTCATTTTCCTTACATCATTAGATATTATTATGCATGCACTATCTAAGTTTCCAACAAGGATGTTTCCACTTTGTACATAATTATCTCCACTTTCAAGCCTATTTTTCTCTAAAAACTTTTCCTTCTCTTTCTTTATTTCCTTCTCTTGATATCTTGATGAAATTGCAAAAGGCCTTTCTCCAGTCATTTCAACGTAACAAACTACTTGTGCAACACACATAAGAAATGTAGGATCTTTGTAGATAAAAGGAGTCATGTTTTAGATAAATGTATGAGAACTCACCCTTCCACTTATATTTTGATTTAAAGTTGTTTCAAGACAGCAAAATTTTTTACTTCATGTAAAATAGGAAATTAGTTAAATTTTAGGAATTTTTAAAATTATGTTTTCCTTAAGAATACGTTGAATTATAGTTGATGTAGCATTATCAAGCCCTAAAAATAGGAAATTAGTATGAAAGCTTAGCAAAGTGGCCAATCCAACTCCATCAATGAAATGCAATGATATGGCATGCACCTTTGTAAGCCTTGTACATATTTGGAGAAGAGACATCTAAATGGAGTTATAAATAATGTCAATATGTATTTTTTGTACTCTACAATAGTTATGTACCCATTCGGTACATGTAAAATGTGATTTGTATATTAATTTGGATGCTTAAATTCCACTAATAAGACCACTGGTAAGAAACAACTTCATGATCAACAATGTCTTCATGTAAAATTTAATCCAAAACATAAGATGTCAAGGAAAACATGATACTTTCCTTTCCAGAATCCAAATTAAATTCTTACTCTTATTCTATAGGAAATGATATAATCTTAACTCTTCTTGACCATCATTTTGAGTGCACGAGGTTAATTGCAAGTCCGTCAAAGTAAAATATAGAGAGTCCTTAGCATGAAGCAACTTAATGCAAGAGGGAAATATCTCATCAATAGAAGGAACTTGTAACAACTCCTCTTCCTAGTCAATATCCTTTTGGATTGTAGCCATTTCTTCCTTATTTGAATATTCAATTCTTCCAAATGAAAAATATAATACTTGAGAAAGTACATCATCTTCTTGAAAGGGATACATTGCATGAATAAATAGTCATTCCATTTCCTTCTCAACATGATTTGAGTGAAAAATATGTGGGCTTCATATGTAGCAAAGGTGTGTAAGGATCCTTTGATTTCTATCTAGCTATGACATGACTCCTTCTTTACCCCATCTCTAACATTATGATTCTAAATCTTTACCACATCATCACATCTACCTATTTCTACATAAATATTTGACAACAACACATATGATATAGAAGGTCATGGTTCAAACTCAAAGTGGTTCCTTGAAACATTCTTTGTAAGCTTAACATTATTATATATTCTAGTAACAAGTAAGGTTCCCCAAACCAAAGCATCCAACTTAAAATACATCTTGGTGATAAAATACATAGCTTCGTCAAGACACCTTTCATAGACAATGAAATCAACCATACATGAATAATGCTCTATCATTGGTTCAATACTATAATATTGACTTTTGGAAGAAAATAAGCAACATCGTTCATTCACCATGCATGCATGTTTACATGTAGAGAGCACACAAATGAATATAATGTGATTAGGATACATGCCTATTGATTACATTTTCTCTAAAATTTGAAGGGCCTCTATGCCAAGCTCATGTTGAGGATAAATTTTATCATTACATTCCATGAGACTATAGTTTTTTTAGAATGTTTTCAAACACATGGAGTGCATATTCTATACTCCAAAACTTGGCATACATGTTAATAAGGAAATTCCTTAGACAAATATTTAAATTGAGCCCATGTTTAAAGATTTTTGCATGGATTGTTTTGGCTTCATCTAATCATAGTAAGATAGAATAAGCCTTGAGGATACTAGATAAGGTATAATGATTTGAATCAATTCCCAATTCTTTCATTTGGAACAATATATGTATATCATACTCATTATAACCATTATGAGAATACCCTGAAATCATTGTTCTCCATGAGATGACATCCCATTCAAGAGTTTGACTAAAAACTGTGCATGTAGTTTTTATGTCCCCACATTTGACATACATGTGATTGATAGGACTACTAACAGATACATATGATTCAATTCCTACATTGATAATATGGGAATCACCTCCCTTTCCCTCTTCTAGAATTATAAGGCAGACACATGCACTTGAAAAACTTGACAAGGTGAACTCATTTGGTTTTATACCCACTTGAAGCATTTTATTGAATACTTGAAGTGCCCCCTCACTATGATAATTCTATACATATCCTATTATCATTTTAGTCTAAGAAATCAAATTTTTCTCAATATTTTTTTAAACCATTCACATGCCTCCTTCACATTGCCACACTTGGCATACATATCAAGAAGGGAACTACTAAAAAAAATGTCACACTCAAACCCATTTTTTATGATGCATGCATGGAAAAACTTGTTTTAATAGATGACATGCTCCCACATTTTCTTAGAATAATATCAAAAGTGTAATCATTTTTCTTCAATCTTAGTTGTTGCATTTTGTGAAAATGTTCTAGACGTAACTTGTAAAAACATTATGTACATATATTGCAATCATTTTAGTCCACAATACCAATGTTTGTTTGATATTCTATCAAATAATAATTGTGATTCATCTATGTATCCCCATTTATTATATGCCTCCATAAGATCATTGCTATTTTTTACACACAAAATTCTCCTAAGCCCAAAATATATTTACAAAGGTATATTGGTTTGGAATCACACTTGCCTCTTAAACTTAACAAAAGAGTTTTGGGGCTTCATGCCCACACCTGTTACAAACATATCCTAAAATTGCTACAGTCCATGAGACCACTTATAGGTTACGAATACTTTCAAAGACTTGAGAAGAAGTCTCCATGTTCCCACAGTTTATATACGTGTCAAAATGACTACTAATTGCCATAGATATTTCCAACATTAAACCAACCTTAACAAGCTATAAATGGACTTTCTCACCCCATTCTAGTCCTAACATGTTACTACAACTTCTAATAACATTATTAAAAGTGAAATGATTTGGTCTCATGCCTTTTTATTGCATCCAATGAAGGAGTTTAACAATATCCTTAGAATTCCCATTGTGAAAATATCTTGCAATAATGGTACTTGATACAACAATATACAACTCTAGAATTCCATTAAATAGTTTACATGCATCCTCTACACTTGTGCATTTGGCATACATATCAATAACAACACTCCCCAAAAATATATTGAGTTCAAAATAACCTTGTATAGCATAAGTGTGAAGCATCTTAAATCGTTATACATATGTAAGGCTAGATAATGTATGAGGAATGGTGATCACTATAGAATGGTTTGATGTTATGAAAACCTTGTTTATTTCATTTAATCTATTCAAGGCTTCATGTTGTTGGTCATTTTGGAAATATCCTACTATTATAAGAGTAAATGAGATGATATTTCATTGACACGTTCTATCAAATATTGGGCTTCCACCCTCTATTTGGTTGTATTTGGAATATGGGTTGACAAGGTAATCACATATGACTATACCAACCTCAATTTCATATTTGGGGAAATTACAATGGATTACTTCCCCTTTGGCATATTCATACTATCAATGCACTATTTTAAGAGCTTGGGAAACTTGTGTCGTAAGACCATGTTTCCTTCTTTGTTAATGGCACTGCATTGATAGTGGAGTTTCCAATGGTGGAATGCCTATAATACATATCAATCCTTCTATTTTTTTTTGGCCCATGTAGGCCCAATGTTGCAACTTCTGCTCTGATACCACTTTGTAACACCCCCTAGCCACCCAGATGAGGGATATTATAGTTGAAATTTGCATTTGGTACCATAATAACATAATATCATGCAATATATAATATGACTAGAGTAGCATAATAACATGCATAAAACATATAAAACCATAAGAAATAGATATACATTAGTGTATTCAAACCATTAAACACATATAACACATAATTCAATACACTTATGTTTTAATGAGAACTAATTGGTTGTAAACCCTAGATGTTCCTCCTAATCATAGACTCCACTACTCCATCTTCCTCGATAGTGGGTCACCCTCAAGTTAGGATTATGACTCCACAAAGGAAAAGGATTACCCAAAGTTAGCTATGGTACATAACTAGTACCAAACATGTTTAAGGCCAAGGTACTAAACCCTAGAAACAATCCAACCTACAATCTCTTGTCCCCCATCACTCTACACAACCCAAATTAGTGCATCCCATTGCTACACTTGTAATCCATTGGGTTGTGCCACTAGCTTTCTAATTCGAATCACATCCATGGAAGACTGTCAAAAAACCATGATTGTATTAGGTTGGAACAAATCTCTAAAGAAATCCAAAAACAGCGATCAAAAACACCTCTGAACCAGTGGCAATGGCAGCCAACGTGGAATGATGAGGACCTCGGTCAAAGCGCGCTGAATGAGGCCCACAGAGACCGTGCAGGAGGTCAAAGTAGCCCCTGGGAGCCCCGGATCGGGAAAAGGAGGTGGTTTTTGATGCACGCTTAGTGAAGGCGGAATCCCAAGCACACGGATGCATGGGAAGCCTGAGAACCGTGGGTGGAAAGGAAGAAGCACTGAAAGTACAAAGGTGGGACCCGCGCTCTAGAAACCAGTGGTGTTGATTGCGGTGCCCTTAAACGGTAAGAGGTTTTGGATGAGAGCGGAGCGATCCCATTCATCAATCGACGCGTGGCAAGCTGAGGTGAGAGAAAACCACCATTGATCACGCACTAAAGGTCAAGCAAGTCAACTGCACCAAACGTGCGTATGGTGTTGGATCTGGGGGACCCAGATCAGACGGCTGAGATTGCGAGCGATGGAGGAAATGGAATCGATAAGGGAATACGCCACACTTTAGGAAAGATTTGGAGTCTGTTTGACCACCATGGTGGAGGAAAGACTTCATCCATGATGTAACTGAAGAAACGAACTGATGAAGCAGGCTAGCGACATTTATAGGAGGACATGTGGCCACTCCCCAAGCGTTGATGATGACATTGAATAGGGAATTCCAAGCGCAGTTGCAGAAGGTGAATCGACAGAGGCGGAAGAAGAACCGAATGGTCTTGGAGATGAATGGCTAAAAGCCATGAACAGAGAGACAAAATACACAAGGAAGTCAGTCAGTCAAAATACCTGGAGAGGAGGACTGAACACAGAGAAACAGAAACCAGTGAAGAAGGTAGTAAAGCAAAGTAGAAAGAGACAGAGGATTGAGCTGACCAAAGGCAACGTCGAGCACCAGAGAGCTTGAAGATTCAAGCCATCCCATAGAGGAATCTATTCGGACTGAGAACCACATTTGGATCTTTCCACTGTAGACCAGAAGGTCACAGAGCTGGTAGGAAGAAGAAGTCTGTGTACTCAAGTGGCTTGGAGAATCCAAGAACCACCCTACCAAGAAAACCTGCTTTAGGAGAACTCACATTGAGTCCTTGCATTGTAATTCTTTGCTCAAAGGCAAAATAAAATAAGGCCACCACTGAAAGCTGGACCAGAGATGTAGCCTTGGAGAATAGGGTGAACACCTTATTAATTTCTTCTCTTCTTGTATTTGCTTACTGTATTCCTCTACTGTCTTTCCATTTAGTTGTTTGTGTATTGGAAATCTGATCGATCTGTTGCTTTAATAACGCTTAACACACACCAGCACCTGAGTCTGTAATACCTTTATTCATAAATGTTTAACTGATGTCACTCATCGGGTGAGTATCAGATCAAGTGGTATCAAAGCTTTAGGCTGTAAGGTTAGACAAGCTTGTGTTGGTTTAGCTATTGAATGCTCACTAGATCAAAGCTCAAATTAGGAGAAGAAGAGTTGGTCGAAACTAATCCTGAAATTGGGAGAGTCTATCCTCGGAAGACAATGCCAGAGGAAGGTTCTGTGGGGCCAGATCCTCAATTCATAGAAAGTTTCCTAGCTATAAAGTCTATGGTAGAAGAAATGTATAGGGACTTTAGAAAGCATAAGGATGAAGATTCATCAGGTTCCAAGCAAGATAAAGAAGAAGATGAGTCTCATTCCCACGACCACTCAAAAGGAAAAGGGAAAGAGGAAAACTTTCTCACCCCTCCTAATATCCCTGTGCATAATACGAAAGCATCTTTGATTGAGCTAGATGTTAAATTTGATTTGCCTATATATGATGGAGAGCTAAATGCTGAAAAGTTAGACAATTGGATTAGACAAATTGATGTGTATTGCAGAGTGCAGAACATCGACTCCGACAAGAGCTAAATTCAGTTGGCATGCCTATGCCTAGGAGGCACTGCCTTGGTTTGGTGGGAAGGTAGAACCCAAGCTGACATGAAAAGACATGGTAAGACTATCTCTGTCTGGAGTGAATTTGTTTTTTCCATCAAGAAGCAATTCTATCCATTGGCTTACATGCAACAAGCCATGATGAGTTGGCAAACTCTTCGGCAGTTGAAATGGAAAAGTGTGCAAGGGTACACTCAAGAATTTAGAAAGAGAGCATTGATTATAGGGAACTCATTAGGCTCACCAGAGACTCTTTTGAAGTACATTGGTGGTCTAGACAGCTACATGAGGCATACCATCCTCATGTTTAATCCCACTAGTGTAGATGAGGTATCTGTACAAGCTACTCATCTAGAGGCTAGAGGAAAGAATGGAAATCCAGAAGTTGCGGGACCATCCCAACCCACTGCAAGCAAGAGCAAGGAGAAAAGAAAGTAGAAGTGGAAAGCAAGGAAGGCTAACACTGCACAAAAAGCCAAAGCTTCGTGCAGTCACTGTAAAAAGGATGGGCATGATGATGAGCATTGTTGGATTCTGCATCCAGAGCTGAGACCTAAGAAGTCCGAGGGCAAGAAGAAGAAGACTGTTGCAGCTATTCAGAAAGAATTGGGGTCAGACTTGGGAGATGAAATAATCATTGCATCCATAGGTATAGAAGGTAAGAATTCTGAAGCATCTACGAGTAATTCTGCTCAATTTGTTATTGATGAAGAACATGAGAGAAAAAGACATGAGCTTTTCCATATTCGAGTTGTTTCCAAATATCAAAAGATTGATACTATGGTTGATAGTGGCTCACAAGTAAATTTGATTTCTGAAGCAATTGTAAAGAAATTGGGATTAACAACTATGCCTCATAGGAAACCATACCCATTAGGATGGTTGAATGATAAAGCACAACTACAAGTGACTAGATAGTGCAAACTCAAGTTTTATTTTGGGTCAGCATTTGTAGATGAGGTTGAGTTAGACATAATTCCTTTGGATATATGTGGAATTGTTTTAGGAAGTCCTTACTTGTATGATAGAAAAGCTATTTTCTATAGAGATGAGAACAAGTATCTACTTGTTAAAGATGGAATCAAATACTTTGTAAGAGCTCATAAGCTCAAGAATAATCACACTCTCATAAACTCAGGGCAGATGAAAAGAATGATAAATTCATGCAAACAATTCTTACTAATGGTTGTAAAGGAAAAGAAACCTCATAAAACCAATGTATTTGAGGGCTTTAATGTTAAACAACAAGCTGATATAGAAAATATTGTTTCAGAGTATGATGTTCTGTTTCAAGAACCTAAAAGTTTGCCACCCAAAAAGGAAATAGTACATGATATTATTTTGTAGCAAGATGTTCCATTGCCTAACATCAAAATGTACAGGTTGTTTGCTTTAGAGAATGCTGGAATGAAGAAGCAGGTGCAGGAGTTGCTCGAGAAAGGGTTTATCAGGCCTAGCACATCACCATGTGGGTCACCAATTGTTTTGGTGAGAAAGAAAGATGGCTCATGGAGAATGTGCATTGACTGCCGAGCACTAAATAAGATAACAATAAAAAATCGTTATCCCCTTCCTCACATAGGTGATATTCTAGATCAATTAAAGGAAGTTGTTTATTTCACCAAGCTGGATTTGCATAGTGGATACCATCAAGTCAAAGTTGCAAAGCAAGATGCATGGAAGACTGCTTTCAAAACAAAGCAGGGATTGTATGAGTGGCTGGTTATGCCTTCTGGCTTGACCAATGCCCCTGCTACTTTCATGAGATTAATGAATGATGTACTCAGACCTTTTCTCGATGATTTTGTTATTGTGTATCTGGATGACATTCTGATTTTTAGTAAAACGTTGGAGGAACACTTAAAGCATGTTAAGCAGACATTAGATGTTTTGAAAAGAGAAAAACTTTATGTTAAACCCTCCAAATGTGAGTTTGGCAAAACCTCTCTAAATTATTTGGGTCATATAGTAGGGGGTGGTGAATTGAAAATAGATCCCTCTAAAGTGGCATTCATTGTAAACTAGCCTATACCCAAGTCTGCTATAGTAGTGAGAATTTTCTTAGGAGCAACACAATATTGGAGGAAGTCCATATCTAACTTTTCCTCAATTGCAGCTCCCTTACATGCTTTGATGGGATTGAACAAGGTGTTTTAGTGGGGAGGCAAACATCAGAAAGCCTTTGACACCTTGAAATAAAATATTAGTACAACACTTGTACTAGCACTGCCTAATCTACAAAGACCATTTGAAATCCAAATAGATGCCAGTGAATATGCCATGGGAGCAATGTTGACATAGCATGATAAATCCATATGTTATCATTATGAGGCTTTCAATCCTGCAGTAGTTAACTATCCTACATATGATAAATAATTTTATGCATTAGTTTAGAGAGTGAAAAAGTGGAAACATTATTTAATGGGAAAAGAGACAATAATACATACTAATCATCAACCACTTCAATATCTACACTCCCAAACTAAGTTGCAGCAATCAAGACATTACAGATGAATGGGTTTTCTACAATAGTTTCACTTAGTCATCAGATATAAAAAGGGCATACATAACAAGGTTGTGGACATGTTATCTAGACCCATTATAAATGCATCTACCATACTTAAGCATAATTTTGTGCTACATGAAAGCTACATAGAATAATATGCTTAGGATATGGATTTTAAGGATGTATATGCAACTTTGAGTCAAGGCAAAAGAGTAGAAGAATTGGACTATCATATGAAGGACCGACTCTTATATCATTGTGGGAAACTCTACATTCCACAAACAGAGAGAGTAAAGATAATTAGAGAGGCACACACTTCTTTGATATCAGGTCACTTTGGGGTAAGTAAAACAGTTGCACAACTAAAAAGATTTTGTTATTGGCCGAAAATGAATGAGACAGTTTCTAGATATGTAAGAGGGTGTACTATGTGTGCTAAAAGCAAGCCCAGTAATAGAAAATTAGGCCTGTAAACTCCATTACCAGTTCCTTCTCACCCTTGGGAAAGTATTTCCATGGATTTTGTTGGGGGACTGCCTAAGTCTAGAAAAGGTCATGATTATCTATATGTTGTTATGGATAGGTTCAGCAATATGTGTATTTTGATACCTTGTAATAAGCAGATTTCAGCTGAACAAACTGCAAAACTGTTCTTTTAGCATGTATGGGTTCATTTTTGTTTACCCACTTCCATTGTATCTGATCAAGACACTCGATTTGTGGGAAATTTTTGGTCAAGTCTGTGGGAACTAATGGACACCAAACTGAAGAAGAGCACAACTTTTCATCCACAAACCGATGGCCAGACAGAAGTAGTTAACAGGACAGTGATCCAGTTGCTCAGAGGATATTGCAGCAAACATCCTAAACTTTGGGATGAACACTTGTGTTATGTGCAACATGCTTACAACAGAGCCAAACACTCTTCTACACAGAGATCTCCTTTTGAAACCTATTTTGGTTTCACAGCAAGGTCTCCTTTGGATTTTGTCTTTGGTAAAGATACCACAGTTGATGGACACAGTGATGTGGACAAGGCAACTAGGTTCATTGAACAGATCTAGGAGATCCACTAGGCAGTACAGGAACAGCTGGAAAAGAGCCAAGACAAGTACAAGGCTAGGCATGACAAGCATCGGATGGAGCATAGTTTTCAAGTTGGAGATCAAGTCTAATTGTATATTAACAAGGACAGGATGCAAGGTGAAGGTAAAAAGCTAAAGCCTATCAGGTATGGACATTTTAAGATATTTGAGAAGATTGGTGAAAATGCTTTTCGCCTTGATCTACCAGCTTACATGCACATCTACTCAGTCATAAGTGTAGATTGCTTGAGATTGTTTGAACCTTAAATGATTGAGGATCCTGAAGAGTAGAGTCAATTGCCTTCTATTGATGACCTGCTACCTGAATATCTTAATGAGTTGCAGGAAGAAATAGTGTTGGACAGGAAGGTGAGGATGAAACGCAGGGGAGATGATGAGTACATCAATATTGGGCTCAAAGGTTCAAAGCCAAGCAGTGCAAAGTGGATTGAGATTGGACAAGTGAGAAAGCAGTACCCTCACTTAGTCGATGTTTGAAAACCAAATTTTGGTGATCCAAAAGCGTTTTCAGTGGGAAGGCCGTGATCTGAATTGGATCCATGGAAGACTATCAAAGAACCATGACTGTATTAGGTTGGAAAAAATATCTAAAGAAATCCAAAACAACGATCAAAAACACCCCTAAACCAGTGGAAATGGCAGCCAATGTGGAAAGACAAGGACCTCGGTCAAAGTGCACTGACCGAGGCCCATGGAGACTGTGCAGGAGGTCAAAGTAGCCCCTGGGAGCCCCGAATCGAGAAAAGGAGGTGGTTTTTGATGTGTGATTAGTGAAGGAGGAAGCTTGAGCACACAGATGCATGCGAAGCCGGAGAACCATGGGCGAAAAGGAAAAAGCGCTGAAAGTACAAAGGCGGGACCCACGCTCTAGAAACCGATGATGTTGATCGGGGTGCCCTCAAATGGTAAGAGTTTTTGGATGAGAGTGGAGTGATCCCATTTAGTGATCGACGCGTGGAAAGTGGAGGTGAGAGAAAAGTGCCATTGATCACGCACTAAAGGTCGAGAAAGTCAACCCGCGAAACGTCCGTATGGCATTGGAGGAAGCAGAATCGACAAGGGAATACGCCGCGCTTTAGGAAATATTTAGAGTCCGTTTGACTGCCACGGTGGAGGAAAGACTTCATCCACAATGTAACTGAAGAAAAGAACCGACGAAGCAGGCTGGCACCTTTTAGAGGAGGACATGTGGCGACTCCCCGAGCATTGATGATGATGCCAAATAGGGAATTCCAAGCGCAGTTGTAGAAGGTGAATCAACAGAGGTGGAAGAAGAATTGAATAGTCTTGGAGACGAATGGCTAAAAGTCATGAACAAAGAGACAAAATACACAAGGAAGTTATCCAGTTAGAGTACCCAGAGAGGAGGACTGAACACAGAGAGACAGAAACCAGAGAAGAAGGCAGTAAAGCAAAGCAAAAAGAGACAGAGGGCTGAGCTGACCAAAGGCAGCGTTGAGAACCAGAGAGCTTGAAGATTCAAGCCATCCCATAAAGGAATCTGTCCAGACTGAGTACCACGTTTGGCTCTTTCCACTGTAGACCAGAAGGTCACAGAGTTGGTGGGAAGAAGAAGTCTGTGTACTCAAGTGGCTTGGAGAATCCAAGAACCACCCTGCCAAGAAAACCTGCTTTAGGAGAACTCACATTGAGTCCTTGCATTGTAATTCTCTGCTCAAAGACATAATAAAATAAGGCCACGACTGAAAGCTGGATCGAAGATGTAGCCCTGGTGAATAGGGTGAACTCCTTATTAATTTCTTGTGTTCTTGTATTTGCTTACTGTATTCCTCTACTGTCTTTCCATTTAATTGTTTGTGTATTGGCAATCAGATCGATCCATTGCTTCAATAACACAGAACACACACCAACACCTGAGTTTGTAATACCTTTATTCATAAATCTTTAACTGATGTCACTCATCGAGTGAATATGAGATCACTTTCCAAGGATTCTAAATTAGGCTAGTCAAAGAGTCTCATAGCCTTGTGGTTTCCAAGAGTTCTAGCCACCCTTCAAGGTCTATAAGTAGCCTCCAAGCACCACATGGGGATATCTATCGATACACACCTCTCCCTATAAGGTTCCAATATTCCTCAAGGAAAACCTAAGGATAAGTACACTTGTATTTAGTGCCACATAGGGCACAGGGTTCCTAGGGCGAAGTAACTAGAGACTCTTTAGCTCTATTATGAGAGAACAAGTAGCCACACTAGTAAAATACCTCCCTTCTCTGAATGGAAGAGAGGAAGTTATATATATAGGGTGCCCTTTGACACATGATCCTCATATAGGGTCTCCTTTTCCCTTTCTTAAAATTAAGATAAAGCATCCTTATAGTTTTAGGGAATTATATAATAATGTGTTTTCACATTAGATATTTTTAGGTTCATAACATAGGTTACAAATAAAATAACATTTTTATAAATTATCCACCTTGATAAGCCATCTATCTCTCTCACATTTCCTCTCATGGAGTTGTATCTATCCATGCTCTTATCATCCCCATGTCTATATTTGATTTGGGTTGTATGAGGAATGAAACAACAAGTAGGAAAGGAAATAAAAAAAACTCATAGACAAATATAATAAGCAACATATTAGTTTATCCTATTTTATAATGGGAATAAAATTAAATACATATTACTAACAAAAAAAACATATATACAGTGAAACTTGAATTCAATTAAATAATGGAAAATTTTGAAAATGATAAACAAGCAGAATGGAAGTAAACTACCTCTAATGGTGGTAGCTTATCTATGAAAAGAGGTGTGATGACTATGCACCTTCCTGAACTGTATTAAAATGAGGTTTTGAGGCCTTTTTATCATCAAGAATCAATAAGAAACCCTAAAGATCCAAAAACCCAATCCTAGGAGATGAAGCACCAAACGCTTATTGGCCCCAATGAGTGAGTTGGAATGTCAACTTCTTGGAGTCGTAAATTTGGCATATGATCTCCATTTGGCGGACATGATATCCCATTGGAAAGGTCTATCTAAGGAGTATAATTTTAGATTGTTGACATTAGTTTATGTCTGCCATCACCTGTTTCCCTAAATATTTTGTTTAAGGCCTCAAATCAACTCTGGAAGTTTAGGACTTGAAAATTGCCAAAAATAGAAAACTGCCAAAATATGAAACTATGTTGTGAACTAGGTGGAATAGGTGGGTGACCACTGATATCCACTTGGATCAATACTCCCCCCTTTGGAAACAATGATATACATTGCATTGAGTTCCTCCATCAGATGGGGAAACTTGTTTCAAACTTGGTCCCTAGTAAGCCACCTGCCTTGGTGCTGAAGCTGACCTGCTTTGACAACTTGATATAGTTGGATCCCCTATTAGCGAGTGCTCTTAAGTTATGTGTCCATACTTTGTGGCCAAAACCCCCCCATAATTTTTTGATAAAATCATGGAGACTCTCTATTTTAATTTTAGAAAAGTCTCTTCTTTCCTGGCATGTTACTGTTTGATGATTTCTTTCATTTCTATTGCTAGGTTTTTTTTATATTTTTGCATATTTTTCGTTATGGGAATTATTTTGCTTGATGTATAGTTGACATCTCTTTGCTATCTCTCGCGTGACAACGACACTTTTTTAGTAGCCATGAGAAGGCAACATGTCACCTTCACTTGCCACATCAACCCATATTTTGGCTTAAGATCTCACATGGTTGTTTGTTACTTCGTCCTCTTCTACTGCTTGACATATACTTGCTTTAAAAAAAATAACGATTAATACACACCAAACATGATAATATAAATTGTATATATATTTAACATATATGAATGGTAATATAATACATTGTAACATAATTGTAAATACATAAGTAATATATGTATTATTAATATATAACATTGTTGAATTTAGGCTTCTGTGATCCATATCAATTTAGAGAAGAATCTTCAGCGCAAATCACATAGAGATAATTTTGTCGACGCGTTTTGAACCAACCAGTGTGGTTCATCATCAGGACAAGTTGAATGAGCAAATCTTGCTATGCATTATGAATAGATTGGGCAGAATATCCAGGTAACAGCTAGAATTTGACTGAGAAACGACTAGTTAGACCAAAATATTTATTTATTTATTCATTTTTATTCAAATTAGTTAATTCGGTTATTAATTTTCTTATTAAATTAACGTAAATTGACAATTTTATAAATATATATTAAAATAAGTGAATTAATATACTCATAAAATAATCGAGTAATTAGAAATAGATAATAGTTGACTATATTTTAAATAAATATAGGTTAATTATATTTTAAATAAAATATCAGATAAAGGGAGATTTAAATAATTTAAATCAACGAGGTTATATAAATATTAGTCAGTTGTATAAGTTAAAAATAGAATATTCTATAAATAGTTAATTCTATTTTAAAATATATATAAATAAATAAATAAGTTTCATATTCATAGTCAAAGAATATCCTGATAAAAATATTTACTTAATAGTTTATTAAGGGTAAAAAATAAAAATAAAAATAAAATAAATAAATAAAATAAATTAAAAAGAAATAATTTAAGAACCAAAGCGTTTGAAAAAAAAAAAAAAAAATAAACATATTAATTTTAATAATAATAATAATAAATTTTTAATTTAAGAATCAAAGACCTTAAAAAAACACTCAAGGGAGAACACGACTAGGAGGAGAGGGCTGGGACCCAGCAACTACCAATCTTCCAGCTATCCTCTCTATTGAGATTGTTCGGCCTTTTTTCAATCTTAAGGGCTTCCCTAAGTTTTTGGTGATGGAATTGCGACACTCTAGCAATCACACTAGCTTCTTCGATGCAGACATGGTGATTGGTTTTCTCCACATGCTCTGCTAAAGCGGAAGGCTTGGTTCTCATATGCTTGAGATCCACTGTGTGCTCACTAATCCTTTGGTTAATTGAGTGACTAGTCTCACTGATATAGGGGGTCCCACATGAACAAGGAATAATATAAACACCTTTCATGTCCTTGGGGTCGATAGGAACCTTCACAAATCT
This sequence comes from Pinus taeda, assembly GCA_000404065.3. Classification (NCBI taxonomy): domain Eukaryota; kingdom Viridiplantae; phylum Streptophyta; class Pinopsida; order Pinales; family Pinaceae; genus Pinus; species Pinus taeda. Next base: position 21,230 of record APFE031532008.1, read on the forward strand.
AAGGGAATTACGAATGGTGTTAAGAGGTCTAAAGGTTGCGGGGACATTGTGCTTCTTAAGAATCCTCGCAATCCTATCCATGGTCCATTGAACATATGGAAGATGGACCCCAAGAATTCGAACCTTAGGTTCTCTTCTGGATAACAAATTCTTAGTCGCTTTGAGGAAAGCCTTGTCCCAAATGTCTGCTATAACCATTTTCAATGAAGACATTAAGGAGATGGGACTTCTCCTCCTCGAAGCTCCTTTCATCATTATTTATTTATTTATTTTTCTTTTAAACTAATATACTATTTTTTTTTTTTTTTTTTTTTTTACCCTTAATAAAACTTTAAGAAAATTTTTGATCAGGATATTTGACTAGAATATGACTTATTTATTTATATATATTATAATATTATTTATATATATTTTAAAATAGAATTAACTATTTATAGAATATTCTATTTTTAACTTATACAACTGACTAATATTTATATAACCTCGTTGATTTAAATTTTTAAATCTCCCTTTATCTGATATTTTATTTAAAATACAATTAACCTATATTTATTTAAAATATAGTCAACTATTACCTATTTCTAATTACTCGATTATTTTATGAGTATATTAATTCACTTATTTTAATATATATTTATAAAATGGTCAATTTACGTTTATTTTAATAGGAAAATTAATAACCGAATTCACTAATTTGAATAAAAATAAATAAATAAATAAAATTATTAATTAAATAAATAAATATTTTGGTCTAACTAGTCGTTTTTCGATCAAATTCTAGCCGTTACCTGGATATTTTGCCCGATCTATTTATAATGCATAGCAAGATCTGCTCATTCAACTTGTCCTAATGATGAACCACACTGATTGATTCGAAACGCGTTGACAAAATTATCTCTATGTGATTTTCACCAAAAATTATTTTCTAAATAAATATATAACATTAACAACAATAAAATGTAGTTAACCTTATATATTTTTTTCACTATTTTTATTCTAAAATTTATTAAATAAAACGTAAAGCTCTTTCGTTAGGAAAACAAATTAAAAAAGAAGAAGTGAATATTGTAAATAATATATCAACATAGGCAATATTGTAAATAATATTACACATCTGTACACGTTATAACATAAACAAGGTTGTAATTATATACAAAATTAACATTCATGTGCATAACCCTTAATATCAAACCACCTGTTTAAACCAACGTCCAATCACAACGGTTATCCCCAAATCCTCTTATAATATTATAGGAGGATCGAACAACATTTGCACGTTATATATTATTATTTGTTGAAAGTATTTTTTTTCGGTTCATGTGGGATAGTAGTCATCCACGTATTGCCCTCATGTATATTTATGCCGTAAGGCGTTTCCCTCTGAAATCAACTATCCCAAATGTCTTTCTGTCCTAATCGTAGCTGTTAGATCTTTTGTTAGACGATTGAACAAAGATCAGCCGTTTAATTTAATAAAAAAATGTTTTAAAACATTAAAAAAACCCAAAAAAACTTAATCGAACCGTTAACTATAACCTATGAACAGTTTACCCTAACCGCGTTATCGAACCCGTCCTGCGCGCGGATATCCGCGTTTGATGTAGAGGAGGGCGCAGGCAGAGTCGCTCTAGAGGAGGGTGAGGACATGCAGTGAAGGGTTCGTGCAGAGGACGGCATAAAAATGATGACGAGGGAAATCATTAGTTTTTGCTCGATCCAATCAACGGAACTGCGTGCCATAAGGCGGTGGGTAAATCCCCAGTTCCAGTTGTCCAAGGTGCGAGATCTTCCATAAATATCCTCCTTTACTGGACACTATGAGCTGAACTCATTAGAGGAATATATGTGCCCCTTTCTCATCTTCCATAGAGAGCAAATCCCTGCACCCTTCTGAAATTTCGAGACCCAATTCTATCTTTCTGTGATTTGATCATTTTCCCCTTCTCCAAGAAGGCCAGATGGCTCAATTCCATCAGAACGTGACTAAGATCTGCCATTTAACATCATCGCTCAGTGCCAAGGTTCGATCCCCCTCGCACTCAATTCCTCCACAGAAATTTTTCAGTAGCGGAAATGGGCATCCACATTCGAATGCATATAGGATTTCCAGAGGCATGCTAGTATCGGGACTAGGACTGGGCATCGGGTTGTCATTCGTAGTATCTCCCCCAAGTTTGGCCGAGTCTCCAGAACCGAAGCTGAAGATGCAGGAGGACCAGAAGTCGTGAGATGTAGTCTCTCCACAGCCTCGAGTAGCCGCTATGGGAGGACCTGTTATTACCAAGAGTGGAAAAGTGCTTCCAAAGCTCAAGATCTTTGTGAATTATGATCCTCGTGAGGATCTTGCCTACGAGGTCTGTAGGCATTCGATACTGAAACATGCCACATTTCCAGTTGAAGTAATCCCCATCAAACAAGGCTGGGCTTTACTGGCGCACAAGGGATCCCACTGAGAGCACCCAGTTCTCCTTTTCTAGGTTCTTGACTCCTTTCCTAGTTGGGTTCGAGGGTTGGGCTATTTTCGTAGACTTGGATTTTCTTTATACTGTTGACATTAGGGAATTAGCTAAGCTCATTGATGATAAGTATGCTATAATGTGTGTCAAACACAATTACAAGCCCAAGAGTGCTACAAAAATGGATGGGGTTGTGTAGACTACTTACCCTAGAAAGAACTGATCATCTATGGTTTTGTATAATTGCGGGCACCCCAAGAACAAAGTTTTGACACCCTCTGTTGTGAATTCCCAATCTGGGGTATTTCTGCATAGATTCACTTGGCTTGATGACAATGATATTGGATCCATTCCCTACACCTGGAATTTCCTTGTTGGTCACAATGACATTGATGACAAGGAACTTCCCAAAGCTATACATTATACAATGGGAGGTCCTTGGTTCAAGGCCTGGAAAGATTGTCAATTTGCAGACCTGTGGCTTCAGGAAGTGGACGAGTATAAGAGGTCCCAGATGATACAAAAGGTGATTCAAGATGAGCTCATAAGGCTGTTGGATACAAAAATGAATGAAAGAGCAGGAGAGCTTGAAACCAGAGTAGGTGAGTTGGAAGGCAAGGTTAGAGAGATCTCTGCTCTGCAGAAATTGTTGTTGTTTTATCTACAAGAGAGGTTTCTAACAGAGGGAGGGAATGGTGTGAAAGAACCTCCTTTTGATGCCCAAAGAAAACGCAGTAAGGCATAAGTTTTCCTTTGCGTTTCCTTTGATGATACATTGACAAAGATTTTTTACCTCAAAGATGTCATCTTACAGGCATGGATATCATCTTATTCTTTTTGCTTGAAAAACAGAATGCATGCTGTAAGAATAATCCCACCCACAGCAGTGCCTGCAGCGGTACTGCCTCTTAAGAAAGTGTAAGTATGAGCAAGGCAAACTCAAGTCTTGGAAAATCAGAAACCTTGGATGCTTGAGCTAATTCATAACTATACTCTGGGGTATCACATGACAGAATGTATGACATTATTGGATGGGTTTGTGGGGTAGTGTAAATTGGAGCAAAATTCTCTTACTCCTGCCCATACAAATTCATGGTATGGAGAATAGTCCTTGGGATATCTTTAATCTGATATGTTCAAAGCCATGTATGATGTAACTGTCCAGCCTAACACAACTCTAGTTTCCCAGGACTGAAACAAAAAAAATTGTTGGTTTCTTAATTGAAATAGATTGTACAATTTAAATAATCAGTTGTCTCTGTTAATGAAATGATATTTTTCTTTATTTACAAGTGAAGCCAGAAGAAACAAGCTTTAACAAAATGGTTAAGGCAATATATGTTTGGCTATGTACATTGCATTAGTCTAGAAATAAAATATATTGATCTATGAGTGAATGGCCATATATAGCTTTCATTCATTCTGTCAGTGCTGCCTTAGAAGCAACTTATTTTGTTTTAAGCACCCTACAGTTTTCATAGAAACAAGCCTTTTTTTGTGTTGTGCAAGTTTGAAGCAAAGACAAATATGAAAGTATAGAACATACGGTGGTGGTGAATGACAAGAAGGAAAGGTTCCCTATCCCATTCTTTTTAAATCCTTCGTATTATGTTATGGTGGGACCTATACCTGATTTGGTCAATGAGAAAAATCCACCCAGATACAGAGAATACAGTTGGGGGAGTCGTCCAAAGCTTGAGTCATAGCAATTTCAAGAATTTAACAAAGAAAATATTGTTCTTTTTAAACATTCCTTTGCCTCATGCTACCTTAGTTATTCGTGAGAACTTAATTGTTTAGACATTGAGATATATGCAATACTATAGAGTTCCATTGTTTTTCCTAAGATACCTCTTCGGAGAGTCGAGAGCTCAATTGCAGTTTTACAATTATTGGAAACACCATTTGTGAATTTGATCAATTATTCATCATTGGTTTCTACATATGCTGTAAGGCATAGGTGTGTTGCTTCGGTATTCTAAGCTTTTTTTCTGGACTCCACCATGTTCAAGGCCCTGTTGAAGTGATCAATGCATCAAAATATTGTTACCTAGAAGGATTTGATGCAATCAACAATGTTGATGTTGGGAAATTATTTGGAATACCTCTTTGAGGGACACACTGTCACGCTTTTGTCAGGTTATTTATGGGACCTGATGAAATCATAGATAGGGCACTTCTTAGATTTGATGGCACGGGTGTTGAAATCTGTACGCTGGCTGAAATCTTGAGGAGGTCTGGGACACTGATTGGCATTGATATTGTTAAGAATCGTCTAGCAGCATGTCACACTATGTTACAAAAGACTGTTGTCGACCTTTTGTCATTGATGGGACTTCATTTTTTCTTTTACTTTAAAGAAAACGTACGGGGCTATTAAGAAGTAGTTAATATGAAATTACTGGAAAATAACTTCAGTCTACCCAAGAGACAGTAATTAATGGATCGAATGCAACAAATCTTCAGGCTATCTCTTGTGGCGAGTTTGGTTCACCTCAAGATGAGTCAATTGATATTATCGTGAATGGGCATCCAAAAGGACATGGAGAGAGACGCCATGATTCAAGAAAGGAAAAATCCTTAAATAAATTCAAATAAAAGTTTGGAACACAAGGAACCAATGTTAATATTCTATGGTAAATGTTATAGAATTTTTGTCCTTGGAATGTCAATTGTATTTCAAATTGGAGATGGATCAAGGCTTTAAAGGAATGACATGATAAGGTTCTTGTGGATGCATTCTATAATGCGACTCAGACTACTTTTGAAGGAATTTTCCTTACCATTGAAGACAGAAATACACATGATAGTGATTTTCATATTGTGGCAATTTAATCAGGGGTTCCAAGACATCCTTCCACTAGAATAATATCGTTTGATATTTCACAACATCGAAGACTAGTCGAGCTTTTTCTAAATAGTTCAAAAATTGCTTCAGATGTGTTACATGAGATATCATGGGAAAATCTTGGTTGTTACATTTCAGAAACAACATTTGGATCAATGGATCAATTTATCTCTGGAGATGTTGTCCAAAACAAATTTGTGCATGAGTTCAAGCTAGCTTTCGTGGAGGATTAAGAGAAATGATGAAGTTGCAACCATTCATATTCAACGAGGTTATATAAATCAACGAGGTTATATAAATATTAGTCAGTTGTATAAGTTAAAAATAGAATATTCTATAAATAGTTAATTCTATTTTAAAATATATATAAATAAATAAATAAGTTTCATATTCATAGTCAAAGAATATCCTGATAAAAATATTTACTTAATAGTTTATTAGGTAAAAAAAATAAAAATAAATAAATAAATAAATAAATTAAAAGAATAATAAGAACCAAACCATTTGAAAAAAAAAAAATAAATAAAAAATATTTAATAATAATAATAATAAATTTTTAATTTAAGAATCAAAGACCTTAAAAAAACACTCAAGGGAGAACATGACTAGGAGGAGAGGGCTGGGACCCAGCAACTACCAATCTTCCAGCTATCCTCTCTATTGAGATTGTTCGGCCTTTTTTCAATCTCAAGGGCTTCCCTAAGTTTTCGGTGATGGAATTGCGACACTCTAGCAATCACACTAGCTTCTTCGATGCAGACATGGTGATTGGTTTTCTCCACATGCTCTTCTAAAGTGGAAGACTTGGTTCTCATATGCCTAAGGTCCACTGCGTGTTCACTAATCCTTTGGTTAATTGAGTGACCAGTCTCACTGATATAGGGGGTCCCACATGAACAAGGAATAATATAAACACCTTTCATGTCCTTGGGGTCGATAGGAACCTTCACAAATCTAAGGGAATTACGAATGGTGTCAAGAGGTCTAAAGGTTGCGGGGACATTGTGCTTCTTAAGAATCCTCGCAATCCTATCCGTGGTCCATTGAACATACGGAAGATGGACCCCAGGAATTCGAACCTTAGGTTCTCTTCTGGATAACAAATTCTTAGTCGCTTTGAGGAAAGCCTTGTCCCAAATGTTTGCTATAACCATTTTCAATGAAGACATTAAGGAGATGGGACTTCTCCTCCTCGAAGCTCCTTTCATCATTATTTATTTATTTATTTTTCTTTTAAACTAATATACTAATTTTTATTTTTTACCTTTAATTAACTTTAAGTAAATATTTTTACAGGATATTCTGTTTGACTATGAATATGAAACTTATTTATTTATTTATATATATTTTAAAATAGAATTAACTATTTATAGAATATTCTATTTTTAACTTATACAACTGACTAATATTTATATAACCTCGTTGATTTAAATTATTTAAATCTCCCTTTATCTGATATTTTATTTAAAATATAATTAACCTATATTTATTTAAAATATAGTCAACTATTATCTATTTCTAATTACTCGATTATTTTATGAGTATATTAATTCACTTATTTTAATATATATTTATAAAATGGTCAATTTACGTTTATTTTAATAAAAAAATAACCAAATTAACTAATTTGAATAAAAATGAATAAATAAATAAAATTAACAATTAAATAAATAAATATTTTGGTCTAACTAGCCGTTTCTCGGTCAAATTCTAGCTGTTACGTGGAGATTCTGCCCGATCTATTTATAATGCATAGCAAGATCTGCTCATTCAACTTGTCATGATGATGAACCACACTAGTTGGTTTGAAACACGTCGACAAAATTATCTCTATGTGATTTTCGCTGAAGATTCTTCTCTAAATTGATATGGATCACAGAAGCCTAAATTCAATACATGAACAAACATTTTAACCAGACGACGACGTCACCACTCATGAATGTGATCGGAAATGTGAGTCGAATCAGTTTTTTTTAAATTGATTAAAAGTTTAGTTCCAGTCTCATATTGAATGGCTAACTGAAACTACGTTAATAATGTGGTAGCCAAGGCACTAAGATCATCAAATGAAGATCATGGTAGTTCAATCTACCATTTTGATGTCATACTGGTAAGTGTGCGTTGGAAAAGATGTAAACTAATATATTCAACATTGAGAGAGTTTGAATAACACCACAAATGATAACTCATAACATGTGTAGATTGGTCTTCTCAATGATTTCAATTGAATTTAGGGATATCGCTAGGAAATTTTGTGGGAATAACTGACCACCAAGGAGAATGGGCAATGGGATCATTGGTAAGTTGGGTTAAATTTGGAAATTCAATAGTTGCTACAAATGGCAACTACTTGTTGAGGTCTGGTGGAGGATACCCTGAGTAAGATGGGGTGGCATGAGAAACAGGTATATGCGCTCTGGGATAGGGAGGATTCTAATAATTGGGATACACATAACCTTGTTTCCCAACTCTAGGATAAACTTATAAAGTTTGAAATGGTTGTGTTTGGATTTGTTAACCTTGGTAAGGAATATGAGGTATACCTTGATATAATTTCCTTGTGGGATTTTACATCATCCCAACATAAGGTTGGTTAGGTTATGCCTGTGCCATACCATATACATTCTGACCTGCTTGAATTTGAGGAATAGCCTGACCAAGTGATCAAGGTTGTAAAATACATTGAAGAGGCAGAGTAAATTGGGTTTGGGAGGCACCAGATACCGGTAGAATAAGTAGAGTTAAATGTGTAGCCTATGGAGGTTAGCTTACATTAACTTGAGCTTGAACAGGTTGGGGTATAGTCTGATGAGTAGGAATCTAAGATGCAGATGGAACAGGTTGAGAGATTGAATATGAAGCCACAATCGAACCAAGTTTTATGGGCAATGTAGGTTTCCAAATATTGAAATCCATTCTTGAATGTGGAGGACTCACATAAGGCTGAGCACTAACCTATGATATTTTATGAGGAGATGGAAATATTCCCACAATAGGTTGCCCCCTATCGAAAGAGGAGGGGGATATGAATGCAATTTCTCCCCAAGAGGAGGGTTTTGAATAGAAGTGTATTGGGTTGTCGTAGGTGTCCATACCCACTGACATAAGGACTAGTTTGTTATTGAATTATAGGTGTAGATGGAGGAGAAAGAGAAAACTATGTAGCATTCATTAAAGAAGTGCCATATTAGATTCTAGAAGAGGATGACATGGGAGAAGTCCATGGACTAGATGTTGCGCCAGAAAAGGGACTAGACAATGATTAGTAACCAAGTAGGATGGACGGGCCACAATACAAATGTATCTCTGACGATGTTACAAACATGGATGAAGATACAACATTGGTTGTCTTGGTCATAGTAGTAGAAACATGCTAAGAAACCATAGCAGATTCAGTCATGGTTAACTTTCCCAAAGAAGATTGTCAAGGGAAATTAAAGGCTGGGTTGAAAGGAAATGAACCAGACAAAGGATCTTGTGATGGAGTATGAGGAGAAGGAAAAGGATGGGCCTGATAAAAATGAGTCCCTCCCAAATGAATAGAAGAGGAGGGTCAAGGTTCTTCCTAAGGAATTTATTCAATGCTCACAAGACTAGGTGGAAGTGGTTCACCATCAGGTCCAAGATATATAGGTTGTGGTTGGATCTGAGATAGAGTAAGATAAGAAGAAGGTCTTGAAGTAATAGGTGTAGATAATGGAGGTGCATCAGTTTGCATAACCTTAGGTTGTGTTGTCTCTAATTCAATATAGTCAAGTTCAATAATCTCAGGTAATGAAATTGCAGGTACTTCTGTTTCGACTATATCAAACTGACCATCGAATGAAGAAGTGATCTTGCGTTCAGTACTCATAGGAATGGATGATTCTAGTAGATTTATTTCAGGTGGAGGACCAGAAGTAGTAGCTCTCGAAGTACTAGATTTGGTAGTCTATGTATTTTTTTTCTTCTGACGACAGTTAGGAGTTTCCTCAGGTGGAAGAGGAGGCTTAATTTCCATTCTATGTAAATGACGAAATGGAGGGTGTTGTTCTTCCACGTTGGTTTAATAAATTTTAAAAATTAACAACAACATATAAATCAAAAAGGGTAATCTAGGAAAAAGGGTTTATCAAGCAACTGTGAACTGCAATATGCCACCTTGGAGAACCAAGGATTTAGGTATGGGAAGGAAATCTCCCTAAATGTTGTGTTCGACATATCACAGTATACAAGGTGGTCAACTCAGTTACCTAAGGTGTGGATAACAACCTATGGTGGATTTCCAAAATATACTCAACGGTATGTGGAAGTATGCTAGAAATTATTTAATGGAGCAATGAAACACACAAAATATTGTGTAAACACAAATACAGAAACACGTAAAACAAGACAGACATGTATATACATGCTTCACCCAATTTGGGTTGCGTCCATGGAGAAATAGCTAGTCCTTCCTTTTATATTATCCATCAAAATGAAGAGATACAATCTACAACAGATCTATTGTAATTTCCTCTTTGATGTCCCACAGGCTCCTCTATCTCTCTCAATCAGAACAATAATACACAATCGCAATACAATTCCCTCATATAGACCAACGGTTGCTTTCTAGGGTAAAAAGTCCTAAATTAGCATAACCTCTACTGTCATATGATATATCATCCGCCTAATGAATGGGCCAAATTGACTATGAAATTATAATATTTTACAAGGAAATTTTTCATTTATTTTCTCTAAACCCCGATTAAATGGGTGGCATTAGGAACAAGGATCCAATGCAACTAAAAAAAGAAAACAAACAAAACAAAAACAAAAAACAAAAACAAAAACAAACTCTGAACAATCAGGAAGATAATCAAGCTCCACACCCAAAAATCTCCCACTTGGAGACTGATTATATAAACTCCATCGTTACTTCACTTGTTGGACAATGACTTCTACTTGGACCTCGTTGTTTCTCATCTTCACAATCATACTTGAAGACCAATTAAAACTTATCAAAATCATAGTTTCTTTCTGGTTACAACTTTTTTTAACATATATGTAGGATTTTGGCTAGTATGTATCTTTTCTAGCTTCAACTTTCCATCTTCCAACACTGACCATATGAAATGGTACTTGAGCTATGTATGTTTAGTTTTGGAATGAAATGTTGAGTTCTTTTCAAGATGTATGACACTCTGGTTGTCACTATATAACCTTCCCATCTCCTGCTTCTTGCCCAATTCACCTATAAACCTTTGCAACCAAATCATTTATTTACTAGTCTCTGTAGCGGCAACATAATTTGCTTCTGTCGTTGAAAGTGCAATAATGTTTTGCAATTTTGAAACCCAATTGATAGATGTTCCACCTACAATAAACACATACCCTGTGGTTCTCCTCATATTATCTCTATCACCTTCTGTATTTACATTAACATATCCTTGTAGAGAAATGTTTGAACCACCAAATCATAATGTTTGATTTATGGTACCTCTCAAATACCTGAGAATCCACATTACTACCACCCAATGATCTTTTCCTGGATTGTTCATATACTTACTTACAACTCCCACTGCATGTGTAGTATCAGACCTTGTGCAAACCCTTACATACATTAAGATTCCAATTGTTGATGCATAGAACTTTACACATATAATCCATATCTTCCTGAGTCTTGGGACACATCTCCTTAGTTTGAAATGGCTAGCCAAGGATGTACTAACTGGTTTTTCATTCTACATATTAAATATTTCTAACACCTTTTCTATGTACTCACTCTAAGACAATGTTAATTTGCGATTTTTCATGTCTCAAGTAATTCTCATACTAAGGATTTGTTTTGTAGCACCCAAATCCTTCATTTCAAATTAATTTGCCAATTTTCCTTTGAGCACATTTATTTCCTACATGTTAGACCCTACAACAAGTATGTCATCTACATACAATAAAAATATAATATAGTTTCCATCATTTTTCTTTTTAAGATAAACACAATGGTTAGAGTGACATCTAGTATAACCTTGTTCAAACATAAACCTGTCAAATTTTAGATACCACTGCCTTGGAGCCTATTTTAAGCCATACAATCTCTTCTTCAATTTTCACACTAACTTCTCCTTCCCTTTGACCTCATACCCTTGTGGTTGCTACATATATATTTCTTCCTCCAAATCCCCAAGGTTATCTTTACATCTAACTACTCAAGATGCAAATCTTTTACTGCCACTAGAATTAAAATAGTTTTTATCGAAGTCATTTAATAATAGGATAAAAAAAATCATCAAAGTCTATACCTTTATTTTGTGCAAACCCCTTCACCACAAGTCTATCCTTATACATCTGTTTACCTCCACCTTCTTCCTTCAACTTGTAAACCCATTTATTCTACAATGTTTTTTTACCTGCAGGCAACTTGACTAAGTCCAAAGTCTGGTTATGCATCAAGGATTCCATCTCTTCTTCCATGGCTTACTCCCACTTCTTCCTAGTTTATACCCACCGTTGTTGCTTCATATCTTTCTAGTTCACCATAATCAGTCAACAATACATATTGTAATGAAGGAGAGTGTCGTTCAGGGGGTCTACTTATCCTGGTAGATATTCTAACACCACTTTCAAGTGCTTGAGGTGCTTGTTTTTGTTGTGGTCGTTGTTGTTATTGTGGCTAGTGATTATTATGATTTTCAGGAACCTTTACTTTTTTGTGATCTCATCAAACACTGCATATTATTTTTTTTCTTTTTCATGTTTCTTTCCCTGCATTTGATCCTTATACAAGACCTTTTCATTGAATATGACATCTCTACTCCTAATGATTTTGTGATTTTCATAATCATATAAGCAATAGCCAAAATCATTTACACGATATCCAATAAAGGTACATTTCTTTAATTTTGTCTCAATCTTTGTTCTATTTTCTTTATTTATGTGGACAAAGGCTTCACAACCTAAAGTCTTTAAAAATGTGTAGTTTACCTCTTTACCTGTCCATGTCTCCTCTGGAATACCACCATCCAAGGAACTTGAAGGCCCTATTTTTATTAGATAAACAACAGTATCTACAATATCTTCCCAAAATTGTAAGGGCAATCCTGCATGCAATCCCATGCACCTTGCACGCTCCATTATTGTCATGTTCATCCTTTCTGACACACCACTTTCTTGTGGTGTTCCTGGAAATGTCTTCTCTCTGCAAATTCCATGTTCTGAACAATAGTTATCAAACTCTTTGTTGCAGTATTCACCTCCATTGTCTGATTTGATACACTTCAACTTCTTTCTTGCCTCATTATCAACCAAATCTTTCCATTTCTTGAAAGTATCAAATACATCATATTTATTTTGAATTCAATAAATCCAAGTTTTCTTAGTTGCATCATCAATGCTGAGAGATGATACCTAAGCAGGTCCCCATACATCTGTATGCACAAACTCTAATTTTTCTCTCTTCTTTTACTTCCCAATTCTAATAAATTTGACTCTCTTTTGTTTCCATAAATAAAATTTTCACAAAAATCCAAATCAACATGCCTCAAACCTAGCAACACATTTCTTGAGTGAAGAATCTACATCCCCTTCTAATTCATGTGCCTAAGCCTATAATGCCACAATGTCTTATATGCTTTTGTGGAGGTTAAAGCATTAATAGAATTAGAAATACCATTGCATCAATACAACGTACCAACCTTTTATCATTTTGTTATTACCATGGCTCCTTTAGTGAACTTCCAGGTTTTGTCTATGAATGTAGTTACACAACCTTCACCACCTAACAGCCCTATTGAAATCATATTTTTATTCAGATCTAGAACATGCCTTACCTCCTTCAATAACCATTGGTTTCCATTCTTATTATTTATAAAAACCTTACCCATTCTAATGGTTTTACAGTGTTTATCATCACCCAAATGAACATGTCCAAACTCTCCTTGAATATAGTCATGAAAATAGTTCCTATTATGTTTGGCATGGAATGAGGCCCCTGAATCTACCACCCAGGCATCAATAATATTTTATAATGAAAGAACCAAAGCATCTTGCAACACATCACCTGTCACATTTGCTTCATGATTGTTCTCTTATTTTCAATCTCCTTCTTTTCCCTTCCGAGATTTGCGGTCTTTCTTCAGGTGTCCTTTCTTCCCACATTTCCAGCACAATATCCCTTATCTGGATTTGGATCAACCTTTTTTTGACTTACTGCGATTTCCTGGGCTCATTCCTCTTTTCATTTTTCTTCTCCTAGTCTTTGCAGTCAAAGCATTGCCTAATGTCTCACCATATCTTTTTAGCCGCATTTCCTTGCTAAGAATGGTACCAGCAACGTCATCAAACTTTAAAGTACTAGATCCAGAAACAAAGTTACCAATAGCCATAACTAGGCCATTCCAACTTTTTGACCATGAGCATAGAAATAATATAGCCCTAACTTCATCATCAAAATTTACTCCTACAGAACTTAACTGACTGGTAACTGTGTTAAATTCATTTAAATGATTAGCAACAGATCCACCTTCTGACATTTTCATATTAAATAGATGCTCAATAATAAATACCTTATTTGAGGCTGAGGGTTTTTCATATAGTTTATACAATTTTGTCATTAAAACTTATATTTTCATTTCCTTTGAAATGTTGAATGCCACTGATGCTTCTAGACACAACCATATTGTTCATAGTGCCTTTTTGTCAAGAATCTCCCATCCTGCGTCTGTCATACTCATCGACGTCTTTGATTTTCCGCTCAATGGTAGGTACAGATATTTTTTATACATGTAATCTTCCATCTACATCTTCCATAGCTAGTAGTTTTGGCCATTAAATATCTCGACCCTAAACCTACCATCTTTTGTCATTGCCCCCACTCAAACTAGGAACCCTTCTCTCCTGTGAGTTATCATCCAAATAAACCTTCAACTCTAAGACCTGTTGTTAGAAATTAATTAACGGAGCAATGAAACACACAAAATATTGTGAAAATACAAATGTATAAATTCTCTTTCTTTCATTTTTTTTCCAGGTGGTTCACAGACACCCGCAGTCATTGGGTGGCCGCTACGTCCAGGGAAATATCTGAGCTTGATCAAGGGTATCAAGCCTTGTTGGGTCTTGAAATTGTCATTCACTTCCATTACAATTTCACTTATATTTCCATATTGTCACCTTCACTCCACCTCTATTTCATTACATTTACCTCCATTTCATTACATTTACCTTACCATTATCATTATTGGGTCACATTTATGTTTTTCCAAACTTTATTAACTCTTAGCATATTTAAGTGAATTTATGGTTAAAAATTAGAAAATAATGTGCATATTCTTATACCTAACAAGTGGGATGATATTGTTGACATGTGTCGGTTAAAAGAAAGCTTATAAAAGACCCTTATGTGGCCTCCCAAAACCAAATTCGAATTTGAGTGGAGAAGATCATGGGATCATGAGGATATGTGTCTTATCATTTCCTATTTGTATTGAAATTCTAAGAAGACATGTTCTTATCATTTCCTATTTTGATTGTAACTCTATAGATATAGGAAGAGATTCATGGACTCTCATTAATGAGATAGCTTCTCATCTTTTTCTATAAATAGGGGAAATTTTCTCCTATCATGAATGTGAAAAGTTGGGGAAATGCTCTTGTTTTGAATATAGAATTTGGATTTGGCACCATACTCATGAGTGATGTTCACTTTGATTTGGTTATGCTTGTATTTGGAGCCTCTCAACTTTCCATCCCTCATGCTTTTAGATTGGCCATCTATAATGTGTGAGATTTATTATTTTTCATAGATTGAGATTTATTGTTTTTCATAGATTAAGATTTATTTATTTCATATATTTTCCTCTGTGAGAGGTTAAGAGCGATTGTTTTTATTTGCTTTCATATCTAGAGGTTAAGAATTATTGTTTTTTCTTTCACTTCATATCATGTGGTTTTGATTATTCATTTCATAGGATCCTAATTTGATAAAGCACATGTGATCCCTTAGAGTAGATTTCATTTCATGCAATTTCATTTTTGAAAGAGCGGTGTGCTTTTCAATTCCTGCAAGTGTGGTAGATTAAGATTTCAATTCCTGCAAGTGTGATAGATTAAGATTTCAATTCCAAACACTGTACTATAATTTCCTTTGAATTGATTGTTGAATTAGAATAGGTGATTTGTTTTGTCGTTATTTGGTTTAGTAGTTAGATTGATCTAAACTGGAAGTTAATTTCTAGCATATATAGTGCACGCATGCTTCGCAAGTTTTACGAAATCCCGGGGTTGAAAATTAAATGATAGGTAATTAATTTTCCTCAACATTGCGCCAAAATGTTGAGGCAAATTAATTACCTATCATTTAATTGTCAACCCGGGGGTTTCATAAAACTTGCAAAGCATGCGTGCACTATATATGCTAGAAATTAACTTCCAATTTAGATCAATCTAACTACTAAACCAAATAACGACAAACCAAATTCACCTACTCTAATTAAACAATCAACTCAAAGGAAATTATAGTACAGTGTTTGGAATTGAAATCTTAATCTATCACACTTGCAGGAATTGAAATCTTAATCTACCACACTTGCAAGAATTGAAGTCTTAATCTACCACACTTGCAGGAATTGAAAAGCACACCACTCTTTCAAAAATGAAATTGCATGAAATGAAATCTGCTCTAAGGGATCATGTGTGCATTATCAAATCAGGATCCTATGAAATGAATAATCAAAACCACATGATATGAAATGAAAGAAAAAACAATAATTCTTAATCTTTAGATATGAAAGAAAATAAAAACAATCGCTCTTAACCTCTCACACAGGAGATGTGTTGAATGGAGCCAGGTCGATGTGAAGAGTGGGAGATGGTTTACGAATGCAAGTCCGTTGACATAGAACCAGCTATAGAAGACCTTCTCGATTGCTAGGGTCATGATGTGTCTGAGAAAAATCTGCAACATTTCTTTCCGAATAGTGCAGCGAACCTACGTCTACTTGATGAGGCAGTGGGAGAATGGGGTTTGAAAAAAGGCACTCGGGAAAGGGTCCCTGTAAAAAGCTTATTTTGAAAGGGTTGCTCCCCAACCTGTTGAGATATATGTCCAATGAAGAGGCAGGAGGGGAGCCGAAAGGATCCGGAGAAGAGGGACAAGTGCGAAGTCAGGCCTCAGCCTCTGGCGTTGGGGTAAAAAGGACGATTGTGGAGGTGGATGAAGGCAATAGTGACCTTGTTGGAAGGCGAACTGAGCTGCTTGGGGTAGAAGAGGCAGATGCTCCTATTAATCAGAATCCAAGAGAGGGTGAAGCCAAGAAAGAGATTGTGGGTGGGAAGCGGAAGAAGAATAAAAATATCATAAAAAGGGAGGAGTGCCCTAGCAGCGTTTTTGGAGTGGATATTCGTATAGATCAGGCGATGGAAGCTTCAGAAAACTTTTTAGTTGGCAAAGTTTGTGGAAGAAAGTTCTCAGTAGACACATCAAGGTTTGGGCTTAGTCAGAATGGAAAGAAGCACCGGGTCAACTAGAAGAGATCAAGAATCTGGACAGAGGTTGGTTTCGCATTCGGTTTGGGCAAAAGGAGCATGTCAAATGGGTGCTGGAAAAGAACTGGAGCTTCGAGAAGAGGCCAATTGTATTCAAAAGATGGATGCCCCTGTTTGATGCCCAAAAAGAAAAAACGGTGGAGTCTCCAGTCTGGGTCAAATTATCGGGTCTCCCTATGCAATTCTAGACTGACTCAGCCTTCACTTCAATTGGTAATACCATGGGGAAGTTTCTCGACATTGATAGATCATATTTACGAACACATGATTGGAGTGTTTCTCATGTCCTAGTAAGTTTAAACCCCAGAGAAAGTCTGGCGGATGCTATGAACCTGAAGTATCGAGGTCTAGAGTTTATTCAGACCCTAGGCTATGAAAACCTCTCTTTCAGATGCCATCATTGCCATAAATATGGACATCTGGCCTAGGAGTGTCCTCTCGAACACCGTCGTTGTCGAAGACAAAATAGAAGTGGAAAAATTCAGGAGGCAAATCAGGAGGTGTTCACACAAGAAGAAGGGGCTTAGATCAAGGAGAGAGATCTTAAGGCAAATGCTCAGGGGTTGGTTCTGGAGCAAGTGGAGGAAGATGAACAAGAACAGCCTGGGTTTGCAGCAAGAGAGTCTATCTCAACCCCGATGACCTTCCTGGGACCCTCAGCAGTCTCTGAAAAGGCAGGGGCGGCTCAGGCGAGTTCACTTCTATCCCCTTCCTTCTCCTTATGCTCTTTTATTGCTTTATCTCAGTCATGCTATGATGAGTCTGGTCCTTTCAGGCACCTCTTGAATGATTTGTCGAACCTGAGTAAGGGTCAAGCCTCTTTAGACAGTGTTTTCATGGCCATTCCTTCCTCTCCTAAGTTGACCACTATTCCCATGGATACTGTCTCATCTATCCCTCCTATTGTCTAGAGCCCTGATCCCCACTATAAGCTTAGACCTTTGGCCAAAAAAAGGGGAAAGGACTTGTTGTGGGAGGTCTGGAGCTGGACATGGTGTCAGCAGGCCCGAGGAAGCTAAGAGGAAGGAAATCTAATCTGTCGAAGGCACAGTTGAGGGTTGCCATTGATATTGTTGACGGGAAGCAGATGTCTCTGCCAGGGGTGCTTAGAGAAAAGTAGCCACCCCCTGAGATTTTTCAATGATCATCTTATCCTACAATTGCAGGGGTCTAGCTAGTCTACCCAGAAAGCTAGCTCTGAAGGATCTGGTCAGGTCCAACAAGCCTGATATTATTCTTCTCCAAGAAACTCTGGGGAAAGGGGAAGAAGTTACAGGATGCCTCATTAAGCTTCTTCCGGGCTGGAGTTTCCATGCCATAGATGCTAATGGACATTCGGGAGGGGTGGCACTGGGCTTCAATGCGAAGATACTGCGAGAGATATCCTCTTGGGGATCGGAAAATTTCTTGGTTGTGGAACTATACTCCAACAAACTATGCATCCCTTTTCTTATTCTTAATGTATATGGACCTGTTTTGGATCGGGAAAGGTTCTGGAACCCCTTCTTCACTAAATCTTTTTTGACGCACCCAAATCTTATAATTGGATGAGATCTTAATTTTTCTTTGGGGATGACAGAATCTTGGGGGCTCAGAGCCAGGGCAGATTCCCTTTCTGATTTCTTTCTAAATAAACTGGCCTCATCTCTCCTGGTGGATGTCTCCCCGCTCAAATTGCGCCCGACGTGGAGGAACCGAAGAATAGGAGAAGAATGGATTGGGAAGAAACTTGATTGATTCCTTCTCTGTGAATCGCTGGCAGAAAATTTACAGGCTTTTAGACATTGGGTTGGGGAAGGTGGTCTCTCAGATCATTTCACTGTCTTCCTGGAAGTGAAGGGAGCTTTCACTAAACCAGGCACTCCCTTTAAATTTAATGCCTCTTGGCTCTCGGATGCATCTTTTATTAGCCTCTTCCATAACACTTGGAAGAAAGATGATCTCAATGAAGATGAGAGTTGCAGCAAGGTTTTTATGGATAATTTAAATAGGATGAAGGTCACCTCTAAGCATTGGGCCCTCCATAAGAAACTGAAGGAAGAAGAAACCCTAGAAAATGTTAACTCTGAGATTTCCCTCCTTGAAGACCTAGGCGATAATGGCTATGGAACAGTAGAGTCTCCAGCTGGACTTCAAGAGTTGGAGATTGAAAGGAGGAGAATCCTCCAGCTCGAGGAGGAAAGATGGCGCTTAAAGAGTAGAGCAATCTAGTTGCAAGCGGGGGACGATAACACCAAGTTTTTTAGAATTACGCTAAAGGAAGGAAAAACTCAAATACAATATGGGAAATGAAGAAAGCCAATGGTGATCTGGCTCGCTCTTTTGAAGAGTTGGCCTCATTAGGGGTCAATTATTTCAAGAATCTCTTCAAAGCGCCAGAGGAAGTTTCTATTGCAGAAGTTATTAGAGTCGCTCAGTTCTTTCCTAGGTTCATAGAAGAGGAAGGAAATGACTCGACCATGGAACCTGTTTCTAAGGAGGAGGTAGAAGACATTCTCAAATCAATGCAAAAGGACAAAAGCCCTGGCCTAGATGGCTGGACTGTCGAATTTTTCCAACACTTCTTTGAATTCATTGGAGATGAGTTAGTGGCAGTTGTGGAAGATTCTAGGCGTACAGGATCAATCTATCATCCCTTCAATACCTCCTTTCTAGCCCTCATTCCCAAATCTGATCTCCTTGGCTCTTTTGATGAATTCAGGCCCATTTCCCTGTGCACCTGTATATACAAAATTATTGCAAAATTTATTGCCTCCAGGCTAAAACCTTTCCTCTCCAGTAACATTTCCCCTGAGCAATTTGGCTTTCTAGATGGCAGACAAATTCATGAAGTAGTAGGAGTTGCTCAAGAAACTCTTCATAGTCTAAAAATTGGGAAAAAAAAAAAGGAGCCATTGTGAAAATTGATTTTTTAAAGGCTTATGACAGAATCAGTTGGATGTACCTTAGATTTCTATTAATTCATCTGGGTTTCAGGAATGATTTTGTGAGATGGGTTATGGGTTGTGTTTCTTCATCTTCCATAGCTTTCCTGATCAACGGAGCGGCCTCCAGTTTTTTTAGTCCTGAACGCGGCCTACATCAAGGTTGCCCGCTCTCTCCCCTTTTGTTTTTGCTGGCAGCAGATGGCATCAGACTTATGATTCATGATGCAAAAAGACAGGGGACTCTCAAAGGTATTGAAGTAGCTGATAATTTTTGGGCCACTCACCTCCTCTTCGTGGATGACATAATTATGTTCAGAAATGGAAGTCTCGAGGACTGTAGGATGCTCAAGAGGATCTTGAACCTTTTCCTGAAGGCTACTGGTCTCTACATAAACGAGATAAAATCCACACTCACATGCACAGGTTTGTCTAGAGAGTTGGTACGCAAAGTGGAGTTGGTCCTAAATTTTGAAGTCAAATCGTTGGAGGATACTTTTAAATACCCGGGGTTCTTTCTAAAGCCTGATAATTACAGGATCAAAGATTGGAAATGGATCCTTGCAAAAATCGAATCCAAACTGAAACATTGGAGTTTCAAGTGGCTTTCCAGGGCAGGTAGGCTAGTGTTAATAAAATTTGTTCTGACGGTAGTTCTAGTCTATTGGGCTAGTCTGACATGGGTTCCCAAAGGAATATTATCCTCAATTGACAAATTATGCAGCAGGTTTCTGTGGGTGGGTCCAAGTCAGAGAAAGTTACCCCTTGGATTGCTTGGGATAAAGTGGCGCGTCCTAAAGAGTGGGGAGGCTGGGGTATAAAAAATCTTGCTTGCTTCTCCCAATCTTTAGCAGCAAAGCTCGCCTGGAGGCTCATTTCTTTTGAGAACCTGTGGACCTCTATTTCTAAAAGAAAATATATTGATCCTCTATCAACACTAGATTGGATCAGATTGCTGCAAAAGACTTCCAAAAACTCCTCGGTGGTTTGGAAAGATGTGGTCGCTTCTATCAAAGTTATAGAGAAGGGTTTGGCTTGGAGTGTGGGGGATGGAACTCAGATCAGGCTGGATAGAGACCCCTGGATAGGATGTACAAAGAGTTTTTCTCTATTTTAGGGGTTGGTTTCAGCTTTAAAAGAAAGGGGACTCTACACTTTAAAACAGGTGGTTGATCCCCGGGTTTCCACCATATGGAGTCAAGGGTGGATTCAAAGAAGAGATTTACATTTGGATGAAGAATGGCTGGAGGAATGGGACTTGTATAGAAGGGACCTACTCAACTCATCAATCAGGCTCTCTGACTCTCCGGATGAACTTAGATGGGTCTTTGCTCAAAATGGGCTTTACTCTCCAAAGATGGGGTATAAATGGTTGATGTCTCAAAATGGATGGGAGAATCTGGCTTGGTGGGTTAAACTGCTTTGGAAGTTAAAAGGGCTAGCTAAAATAAGACTTTTCTTTTGGTGTGTCTTGCTACAGAAAGTTCCTACTTGGGATTTTCTTCAAAGAAGAGGTAGGATTGGTCCTGGTTGGTGCCCCCTCTATAAAGATAGTATCGAAACAGTACAACACCTGTTCCTTTTATGCCCTTTTAACACTAGCCTATGGGCCGAAATGTTAAGGTTGCTCAAAATTCCTTTTAGATGGGTGTTGGGCCGATAATATGTCATTATTATTATCACTTTTGAATGCTTATTCCATCCATTTCTACCATTCTTCATCATGTCCAGGGAAAATTTTAAGAACCCCCCCTAAATTTACATGTATAATAAATGGGCGAATCTCCATGGTATATAGGAAAAATGGAAGGCGATTTTATCAATAATATGATATGTATATATAATTTTTTGGCGAATCTCTCACCGGGCATGGCGAATATTTTACTCAATTATAAAATATTGTGTTTATTGAATACACAAATGAAATCATTGCATTTCATTAAAATATCTTTTGAAATCAAAATTACCGAAATTACATATCGATAATCTAGTGGGTGTAAGATAAAATTCACCCGTGCCATTCACAGAAAGCATGAGAAAAAACCTAATACTATATATAAAACCAAGAAAAATTCAAATTCATCACTTTAAGGGACCTCATAAGCCACCCTGCCAATACACAGTATTTCCTGTTTTTGCAAATTTAGAAAAATTACCCAAATTACAATCTGTTTACTCCACTTCTAGGGACCTCGTAACCACCCTGCCAATACACAAGTATGTTCCTGTTTGCAATTAGAAAAATTACCCAAATTACAATCTGTTTACTCCAGCATATGTTGGAAAGTTATAGAAGGATGACTAGTGCAATCAATCCATTCCTTTTAGCCCTGGATTTGTTTCAGTTTAAAACAGAAGTATACAAATATACTTGTCCAATGTCTATGCTTTAACCATTCACCTTAAGATGTTTTTACAATATAATTTCCTAAGTCTATTTAATATCTTGATTATCATAAAAACCAACCTATATCCATCTTAACTCCACATCTACCACTCTTAGGGGGATGAAATCTATTTATCCCTTTGAGCACTTGGTAGACCCAGAATTAAGATAGAATTTCCCCTTTAAATAGTCTATGCTCACATGAATACCATGGGTCAATACCATGGGTTATCATAAACCTAGAGCTTAAAAATTACTATTAGTAATTGATAAAAATTAATAAAATTAAAAGTTGATTTTTATTTTAACCAAGCTGAAATGTTTAACATACATTAAATTACAACATCCATTTTTACTCTTGATCGGATAAAATATTTTTTCACTCTATGCTAGTTTGCATATCACAATATTTGATACCTCTTGGGGGTTAGTAGATCCAGAGTAAAGATGGATCTATTCTGGTTTAATTCCCTCATTTAAATAGGCTACATTCCAAGTGAATACCATGGGTTAATACCATGTGCCATTTTGGTGAATACCATGGGTCAATACC
>APFE031532011.1:0-44399 GCA_000404065.3 Pinus taeda
TCGAAGTTTTGTAAAGAGAAAACTCAAAGCGGATTCCTCAACAAGGGGAGATTTCGTAAATGGTCAGACTCATAAGAAGGTTGATAGACACTAAGGTGATCTGAAGTCCCTACAGCTTCTAAGCTCAGAGCCACTACACAACCAAATCGAAAAACAAACCCAACAAGCAAAACTCCTAGGAATTTAACCTAAAACCCTAATGCTAATGAAATTAAACCAAGGAAAGATTTCAACCAGTCACATGTAGGTATGGGCAGAGGATAACCACTATAAAAAAAAGATAAAAACTAATTTAAAGAGTAAAATTCAAAAATTCAAAATTTTAGCAGGGTACGCAGGGTCAGAGTTTACACAGGTGTGGGTATGCTCTGTGCACAAAGTAAAAGTGCGTACAGGTACGCATTGTGATACACGTGCAGACTGCGGACTTCAACTAAAGTAATGAAAAATAAAAAACCTAAATCCACTAAGTCTACCCAAAGCCACACACAACAAGCCAAAAACAGAAACAAAAAGGCAAGTTTCTCAAGTCAAAGAAAAACGAGGAAAACAATCAAGTCCTCAGCGGAGTCGCCATTTTGTCACTCGGAATGATTCGATCTTGCAGACAAGATAGACCTTCCTAGAATCTAATGAAGACCTAATGACAAATAAACCAACTAGACACTATCTTTCTCTAAATGTGCTTTATAAATAATGGCAAACAAATGTGTTTAAGGCCTACCTCATGTCCAATGCAAGTTTGGGTATGCCTTCGTTCCTTTGATCCAAGTAAGTTCCTTTGTCACAAACCTGCAAACACAAACAAGGCAAACGATTAAATAGCACCTGAATAACCAGTATTATAAAACATATTTAACACGAAAGTCAAGGAGTCCATGAAACAAATAACATAAGATACTTGTTGAGAAAAATGAGCTTGATTGTATTAATTCAAAAGAAGAAGAACCTTACAACCTTTGCCTTGACGCTATACAAGCTCCTCCCAGGGTCCAACAAGAAGTCTCCTCTCTTTTGACAAGCTTCACTCACTCCCCAATGAAGCCAAAAAGGTATGTGATCTCTCCTCTTAAGCTCAAATAGGAAGTCTTGATTTCACTAGCATTTACCCTCAAAAGTTCAGCTTCTAACCCCTCCAGCCACTAACCCAATGCCTCAATTTATAATGCAATGGAGGTCAGTTACTAGGTCCTCCTTCAAAGGGGTAGAATCCTCCTTCCAATGGATAGCTCCTCCTAACAAGGGATTAGCTCCTCCTCTTTTGGGATGCATGAACCACTTTGGAGCGAACAATCCACGTCAAAATTCCTTCTAGAAAACTCTAGAATTAACCCAAAGTGAGTTTTTTAAGATAAAAATTGCGCCTTTTGACTTTCACAGGGGTACGCACCCTCCCCTTTACATACAGAGCATATAAGTATGCAGATATCCTGAACAAAAGGTGCGGGCCCGCAGGCAAAAGTGAGAGAAAGTGCGGAACCATAGTTACATTGCTTTTTTCATGTCTTTCTCTCATTTCTAAAGCTTGTTTTGAAGAGCTGAGGTTTGAGACTTGCTGAGGAAGCTGGCATAGGTGGTGATAGACCCATACCGACTGCAAATAATCAAGGTGACGATATTTTTGTGTAACAGGGTAGATTGAACAGAAGCTGCAGTAGTTGCAGCAATCGTTTGAGGCGGAGTTCGAGGTGAACTAGGCCCAGGCTAATGAATTACACTAGGTGCAGAAGTTTGAATATTAGGCTGGACAGGTTACTGGGTTGGACCAGAAATCAAAGGTTGTCTAGGTTGAGATGACAACTGCACATTGGGTCGCAAATCTGTTGAGTTTGAGAAGGATCCCACACCATATTCATTCCAGGGTAAGGACCCATAACAGGTTGAGCATATGGAGGACCATAACCAAGTTGAGTGTAGGACTGATAATTGAAAGGTACATTTCTAGCTCCTTGAACAAATGATTGACCAGAAGGTGGTTGGAAACCTTGATTTGGGTACTGACCTTGAGTTTGATAACCTTGAGGCATGTGCTGAAACTGGGGTTGACCTTGAGGTATATATTGATACTGGGGTTGAACTTGAGGCATATACTGAGTCTGGGGTTGACCATGAGGCATATACTGAGTCTGGGGTTGACCTTGAGGCATGTACTGTCCCAAAGGTATGTACTGTCCTTGAGGTTGCCCCCCAGGTGGTATTTGACTACCTTGAGGTTGCCCGCTAGGTGGTAATTGACTACCTTGAGGTTTCCCTCCAGGCGGAATCTGACTACCTTGAGGCTGCCCCCCAGGTGGTATCTGACTACCTTGAGGTTGCAGATTTGGAATAGCACCAGACATCATAAGAATCTCTTCTACACTCAATGGTGGAGTTCCGGTATTACCAGTTGACATCCGATGTTCAATGGGTTGAGGAGACGCTCCTGAAAAAGTACTAGAAATTGACTGATACCCAGAAGGAATAGAAGGACCGCCATATAAAAATGATTCCAGAATTTGGGAAAACATGGATGATAGTTTTGGCATATTCAAAGGAGGATAATAACCTCTGGGCGTAGGATGAAAAGGAATATGAGGTGGTGAAGAAGCAAGATCCGGATTTTCTAAAAAGTTCGTCAATGATACGTACCAAGCGTCACTTCTAAAAGGACTGTAGAAGATTGATTCACGCTCCCTAAGTTCTAAGGTTGGTTGATTTTCAGGGAGAGTTATATCTTTGTCCGGACTAACTAGTTCTTCAATAGACATGAGTCCAGAAGGAAGATTTTGGGTAATAACACTTCCTACCTTGGGTGAAACAGGACCACTAGAAGATAGAGAAGCAAATCCTGAGGATGGAGTAGCAACAGGTTCAGTTTCAAGTTTAGAAATTTCAGGTTCCTCAACTAATTCACTAGTACAAGAAATACTACCAGTAACTTCAAAAAATGAAATTGGTTCAGAAATATACTCTGTTGTTGGAACTTGATAATTAGGGTGAATAATTAAATATGATTCTTCGACCTCTGGTGATCCAACTCTACTTTCACTAGGTGTGACAAGAGCTCTTAGCCCTTCAAGCTGACTTGGTGTATATTTGGGAGGCTGCCCCTGCAATCTACGGGATTGTCTCGGTAATTCAGCCACGATTAAATATTTAATCACTTCACATGTAAACAAATAAAAATCTCAATAAAACCACCTAAAGTCTCTAAAGAACCAAACAATTGAATCACACACCTAACAATCTAAGATGTAAAATCACACACAAACAGTAACTTTCCGTACCGAAAACACTAGTTGGTGATGAAATCCAACGTCGCAGAATTCAATACAGAAATGGCGGTTGGAACAGTTATCCCGACAACCTGCTTAATGAAACAGACTGGCACAAGTTTCTTCACAAAACCATCTCAAGTGAAGAGAACGTCCCAGAGAGTCCAAGTGAGCCTAGTCGATGTCTGCTCCAGGTACAGTGAGACCTGTCCTTCACCATCACCTTAGGAAAGAATCTTAATATTATGGTCACTATGGTTACCAACAATAACAAATACAATTGGGGGAACAATCTATGATCTGATCTACGGACAAGGGCAGAGTATCAAAGCTCAATCCCCTTGAAGGCTTCTTGACATGATTAATCTGAGATTTACCAACAAGTGATCCCAGGCTCCTCGACAATGGTTAATCCGAGGTTTACCGTTTTTAATACGCGCAAATCTGCTATCTTTCCCAATGAGACAAACTTGATTGTCTCAAAGGTTCGGACATGATCTCGTGATTGACTCCTTTAAGAGGAGCTTCCTCGATTATAAAAATTACAATTGGATTTATTTCCTACCCCAAGATATAGCTACTTGTTAGTTTTAACTATCTTGGAGAGTTAATTACTCCCTACTCCAAGATACTAGCCTAAGCTATGTTGGTGATAAGAACCCTAGAAACAAAAATATTGCTAGATGAATTTTAATTAAGCGTTATTTTTATTGGTTGTTTCTTAAGTAAATAGGTATGGAGGTGAAACTTTGATGGTGTGAAGACTTAACTCCAAAAATGCTAAAAAATGAACCTAAGATGATAAACAATTCTTTTTCCTTTCAATGAATCTCTAGCTAATAAAGAGTTGAGAATGCAATTCCTTGAAAAACAAATCTTTCTTTCAACATATAAACGAAAAGAAAATCTTTTTGTCTTTTTCCACAAACTCAAAACGAAGCTACTAATTATGCTCACAAAAATGAATCCCTTTTCTTTTCAACACTCAAAACTACAGAAAACAATTCTTTCAAAAGAGAATTTATGATTTCTAGAAAACACACTCAAAACTATGAAAGACTAATCTTGAGATCTAAACTTCTAAAAACCTAATTGAAATAAAAGCCTCAAATGTTTTTGAGGATGTTTTACTTAGTTATTCAGTAAACTAAGGATTAATTCGTTCAGAATAACAAATCAATCAAAAACACCCAGCTATGTTTTCTTTTATAAAAGTGAAATTCACAACTTATGACCAAGTTCGTTCAAAGATTTGCAAAGAGAAGCAGAATCTATTTCTCACCAAGGGAAGATCTCACAAACCAGCCAGACTTATCAAGAAGACAAAAGATACCAGGGTGATCTAAGGTTTCTTAGGCTTTTAAGATTTAAGTCACCACAAAGACCGAGTGGAGACCAATCCAAGCATGCAAAACTTCTAGAAATTCATCTAAAACACAACACCAATGGAACTTACTCACAAGATACCTTTGACAGTATATATGCAGATCTAGGCAGAGGATAAAAGTAATAAAAAGAACCTAAACCTAACTGGACAAAAAGATTTTAGGTTTTTTCAAAAATTTTGACAGGGTCCGCAGGCCTCCAGTAAAACCAGGTGCGGTACCGCTCTGTGCAGTAAAGTAACAGTGCGGAGTGGTCCGCACTGTAATAAAAACAGAACATGCGGTCATCGTAAAAATTTCTAAGAAACAAAAAACCAATCTAGGACCTAGTAACTACCCAATCCCACACACATCAAGCAAAACCAGAAACAAAAAATCAAGTTTCTCAAATCAAATATAAAGGAAAATTAAACATTCAAATCCAGTCCCCAACGGAGTCGCCAATTTGTTGGCTGGATAAATCGTTCTTGTGGACAAGACCGATCTCCCTAGTATCAACTGATATCTAGCAACAAGAAGGACAAGCAAATCTATCTTTCTCTAAATATTTGTGATTCATTAATAAAAACTAAAGAGGTGTTTTAGACCCTACCTTAAGTCCAATGCTAGTTTGTGGCAACCATGCTCCAACAGCTCCAAAAGAGTTTCCTTTTAAGAACCTGCAATCACAAACAAGCACACATCAAATAACAACTACATAGCTAATATAATAAATTATGTTCATCATGGTGATCAAGGAATCCATGAAATAAACCATAAGACACAGCTTATTGAGAAAAATAAACTTGATTGTATTAACTTTGAAATAGAAGAACTTTACAACCTTGGTGCCTTGATGCTGTACAAGCTCTTCCCAGGGTCCAAATAGGGATCTCCTCTACTTTGACAAGCCTCACTCTCTTCCAAATGATATCAAAAGGTATGTAAGCTCTCCTCTCAAGAGCTCAATTAGGAAGACTAAGTTCTAGCAACATTTACCCTAAAAAATATTCAACTTTCAACCTCCCAAGTAAGCAGCCCAAAGCTTCATTTTATAGTGCAAAGGAAGGAGGTTACATGTCCACCATTGAAGGGATAGAGTCCTCCTTCAAGGGGATAAGCTCCTCACATCAAGGAGTTAGCTCCTTAAGGTATGGGATGCATGAACTCTCAAGGAGCAGACTTGCCACTGCAAGATTCCCTCTAGAAGCTACCAGAAATGACTCAAAGTGAGTTTTTAAGAATGTAATTGTGCCTTTTTAACTTTTACAGGGGTTCACATGTATAACACAGAGACAAAGTGGTTAGGTGCAGAGGGGATATGACCAATAAGTGCGGTACCGCAGGTAATGCTAACAGAAAGTGCAAAACTAGAGTTTTAGAGATTTTTAAGGTCTTTCTCTTATTTTCAAGGCTTGATATGAAGAACTGGGGTTTAAGACTTGCAAAGGAGGAATGTATGAGTGGTGATAGACTCATATTGATTACAGAATGTCAAAGTGACAAATTTTGTGCAACAATATGTCGTGTGATCTTTTTGATTCTGCAAACTATAATTAAGAAATATATGAATAGTTTTAGTGAAGGTTGATATCATTTCTTGGCATTTCATGCGCTACACCTCTAAGCTTACGTAGCCCTGGGTTGACAAATTAAGTGTTGAAGGAGGTTTTTGAATTGCAATTCCTGCACCCAACATACATCAATGCCAACACACTTGTAGATACTAGCCATCCATACAATTCCAATCATTCAACAATCTCCCCCTTCGGCATTTATGGAAAGAACTCAACTTCATATTCAATCTAATGGCCACTCTACATGTTGCTTCCAAACATGTCCTAGCATAAGCCACCAATCACATACTCTCTTTTGCACAGGTCATCACAAATTCTCTCCCTCTTTGACATCAATGGAAAAGGAATACAAGCTTCCTTTTTCTCCCCCATGCAATCATTGGTTGTTAAGACTAAGCTCTAGTTGTTGAGATGTGCACCCAGCTTTTTAGACATCTCTTCAAGGGCTGTCATTGTTGCTGCTCCATAAAATAGGCATATGTGATATGCTCCCCCTAAACATATACTACCTCTTCTTTACACTTCCATTCTTGGACACCTTATGGCTATTGGTTGAATACTCATCGTGCTAATGCCTCTTTTATATCAATTAAGAGGACTATTGATACTAATTAACCTGCTCATGGTATTATTGTTGTGGAAAATTCTAATCATTAATGATGCATCCCAACTTGCTGTTCACTATTGTTTTTGCATCATCCTCTATTATCACTTCTCATGAGATTCTTAATCATTTCTTCCCATGAGATCATACCTCAAAATATGGACCACTGCTTAACCAATACCAATTGTACGCAAAAAAAAATGAATACATATGGGAAAATGTACTAGGTAAAATCTGATATCCTTTTCTCAGAAATAAATGCCCATTTTCGCACAAGTTTACTCCATATGAGCCCAAACTACAACTCCCATAAAGATACCAATTGAAAGACTAAGGGACATTGAAATATTACACCAATTGTGTTTCATAAACACAAGACTGCTAGGCATAATCAAACTCACAATTTAAATGAAAAAATGATATTTCACCCAAGAAGAAAACCTTTCATTTCCTCAATAATTTTCCTTTGTGAGGCTGACAATGGTTTCCTTCTACTTCTTATAAAGGTAGCTCCCCTTGAGCCAATGCTTTAGGATCTCTTTCATATTCTTTCTTTCCACTATGTGGGGACGAATCCTATGGACCTAATTTTGCTATGGGCTTCTTGTCATTCTGCACTTCCGTGGCAGCCCATCTTCTTCTTCCCACAACATAAGATATTGTTGTGTACTCTTCATGCTGGATGCACTCATCCTTTATCTTTGATGCCGATATATTTGAACTAAGAAAATACAGTATTGTAATCAATATGCGGACTCGATCATATCTTGATCAAATGCACTTTTTGGCCTTTTCCTTCTATCTTCCTGCATCTGACTTATTTTTCCTCCCTTAAGGCCATTCTCTTCCTTTACTGGAGAGAAATAGAGGATCTACCACCCCCCCTCCCCCCCTGAGCAGATCATCCTCCTTCTTCTTCCAGAACTTCAATGGCCAAGTCCTAACAAAAGCATTTCTTTCCAGCTTCTTCTTTGCCCATGTTTGGGCTTTCGCTCAGTTACACAGGGCTAGATGAAACTTCTGTTTTAACTCCTCTTTCTTCACCCAAATATTCCTACTTCATTTCTTCCTTACAGAGGAGTCCACCACAAGGGTAATAAGATCATTTTTTTAATTTCCTCCTCCTTTGTTTATCTTTCTCTTTTGATACTGAGCATTGAAGACAAACTTGTATTCATTTTCTCTTTTCTTCATTTTTGTCTTCAAGTCCCAAGCTGCTACATTTTCATGGATATGCTAAGAAGAATTCCATTTCATCTCATATCTATAGCTTTCTCTCTTGTACCCATAATTGCCACAACTGTAGAATTTGATTTGTCTTAGGAATGGGGTGGAGGAGTTACTATTCATGACAATGATTTTTCAAAATCCCTATCACGGAAAACATGCCTTCTCCTAGCCTCTTTATGCATCCTTGGGTTGTTCTTACCAAAAATATCTTGTTTTCTTGCATGCCATCTACAGTCTATGGATTTGTGTCTAAAATTATTTTAAGAAAAACAATACCCATAAAAACGCTTTTAATAACTGAGGTTAACTTTTCTTTGAAGGCTTTGTCCTTGACGAGGAAAGGAACTCTAGTGGTTGTTCATGCACCTTCCATGGGAATTTTCATTACCACATACTATCCTTTCTTTTTGCTTCTTGGCTTTCTTTTGCTGCTCTCCTTAATGTTGCTTCCTATCCTCTTCCTGTTTCCTTTTCTTCTTTTGTTGTTGTTTCATTCCTTGTTGTTGATACAGTCCAACAACCTCTCTTTCTTTTTTGTTCTTGGAACCTCAAACTCCCTTCACCTTGGAGGTTGAGCATTCAACCTTTGCCTTCTTTCTCTCTTTAAGCTTCTGATATTGAGACATCGCTTTACCAAAATTTTCTAAGTCATGTCTCAGCGAGACTACTTCATTTTGTAGTCTCTTACAATAAGCTTCCTTCTCAATCAACTGATTGGTTAACATCCATTCAATATTCTAGCTTATTCATGTTGAGAATTTAGATTTTAACTATTTTTTTCTCAACCTCATAAATTTTAAGTCGCTCCTCTTTCTTGAGATTTACCTTTCATATGTCCTTGATCTCCTTTAGAGTAGACATCAAATTCTTTCTAAACAAGATCCTTTCATCTAGGTCCTTTTCTTCACTATCAGAGGTACTAGATGAGTCACCACAAAGATCTAGAATCATCTTTCTATCCATGCACTCTTCCACATGTATACAGAGTATTCCATATTCAACACTGTCAGTGATACCACTATTCTGTTCACAAGATATACTCTCATTTTATCCTATGGATGACACACTAGGAATCTCTCTTCTTTCTCTAAGGATCCCTCAATTTATATTGTTGATAAAGTGGGTCTATCTTCATTACAACTACTAGATGCATACTTATTTCTACCTTCAAGTGCTTCACATGAACATCTAGATAGTGAATGACTTATCCCTTTGCATATATCACACAACAATAGCTTACCTTATGAGAAAAATGATCTCACTTCCAAGTCTTCTTCATCATAAACACGAGTGTGATGAGCAACAAATTCTACATGTTCTGATTCATTGCTAGAGCAGTAGGGATCTCAGCCTCTTCTTCAGCCACATGGCTATCTCCTCCATACAAATAGTGTAGTTTGGCTAAAAATTCCATTAATGTCTCACACTTCCTTACTTTATTATCATCCAGATTAGACAACCCTTTCATGATTATTTCCTTAGCTTCTTCATTCTTCTCACTCTTTTCTCCATTCAATACAGAGCGCCATACATCAACATCCTTGGTGATTAAATAGGCTTCCATTCTTACTTTCCAGAATACATACTTTGATCCAAAACAAGCTACCACCTATCCACCATATTTCCACGTCATGCTGACATCAATTTCCACTATAGCTTCTCAGAGCCAATCACATGTTTCCATGTGTCCCACTGGATGAGAGAGAAGGGGTGTCAAAGAACCTTGGTTTTGCAATGTAAACCTTTGTTAATCTTGTTATGCATTGCTCAATGCTTTTAACAATATCAGAATCCATATATTGTAACTTCTCAAAATTCAAGTGTTAAGAAATTCTGAGGTTTCGATGTCTTCAACTTTCTGATATTTTGATATCCCCCTAGTCTAACCTCTGATGTTTGGATGGCCTCTAGCTTCCCATATCCTAATATCCTCTAACCTTCGATGTTTCGATGGCCTTTAGCTTTTGATATCCCGATATTCTTTGACCTCTAATGTTTTGATGACCTCCAGCCTTTGATATCTTGATATGATCTGACCTATGAGGTTCCAATATTATCTGACCTCTGATATAACCTATTATGATGCTCCAATTCCTCATTCCAATATGTTGACGTCTGAAATTTCGGCCTGGTTAGGAAGTCAATACCCTGACTTCCGCACACCATAACGTTTGATCCAGGAATCCATTTTTAGACTTCGACACACCGCTGGAAATATATTTAAGATAAATTTCCAATGGAGAGGGTTTGATGTAAGATTTGAGCCCCTATGCTACCTATAAAATGGCTACAAACTCTCTGCGACACTTTGCTCCTTGAATCTTCTTCTTGTGCCTAGAATCCTGAACTCCCAACCACCATAGTCATCATTTTCTAGCTTCTCCAATAAGCCTGCTACTATGATGATTCTCTACAAATCATATTGTTGTAACCATGGGATTCCTCTTGAAATCCTTATCACCATAGTAATCATTTTATGGATTTTCCAATAAGCCTGCTATTGTGATGACTCTCTACAAGGCACTGCAACAACCATGGGACTCCCCTTGAGCTCAACACATTTAGAATATCAAAGCTAGCCCAATTACAATCACATTTAGGCTAGGAAACATCAAAGCCAACATCAACTACGACAAGCATCCATGCCAGTCTGGTTGAGATTAATTCCAACACTCCTGCCAATAATTAGACAAAACCAACTACCCAACACATCTCCCAACATGATTGATGAAATCAATGTTAGCATGATTGCAACTACAAGCCATTCAAACAATTCCAATTGTCCAATAGACGAGTGTTTCCCTAAGCAAAAATTCAATATGATATCTTGCTCCAAAAAATATAATTTCCTCTTCCATGGGAGCTCATCTAGGATCATGAGAGAAAGCATTCCCAGTCGAAACTAGCTCAAGTCCCAACTCTCTGTATCCTACCGTTGTTGAGGACATGCACTGAGAAACAATGAGTAGATTACTTTAATACCATTAATTTAGGTCAAATAATGAATGGAAAGAAAGGAAATGGAACCAAAAAATAAATATAGTAGTTTGTAGAGCAATATAGTGGAAATATAACTTCTATTGATAAATAAAGTAACATAATACTATAGAATACAAATTAGCTAGAATGGTGGTCACTATCTATAAAGGGAAAATTATGGAAACTACACAGATTCACAACAACTATTAGAAGAGACAAAAAAATAGCCTCCTTAAGATTAATAGAGAATCCCAGATGATAAAAATCCTAACCATTTAATATGAAGCACTAAAAGGTTAACGGGCCCCGAGGTGGTTATGTGATACATAAGATTCCCGAGGACACAAAGTTTTCATACAAAATGTATTTGGGGTGCACAATAGCCCATTGGAAAGAACTATCTAAGGACTACAAATTTTGGCTAGGGAAAGCACATCCTATAACAATATATTCTCTCCTGAATTAGTAGAAAACATCATATAGGGCCTTAAAATGACACTAGATATTTGGGATTTGTTAGGGCCTAGATATATCTCAAGCTGAAGGAAGGTAGGTCTAGGGTAACATCAAACCACGCTTAACCTGGTAGCTAGCCCTACCAGGTCAGGAGAGGGCTCTCTCCTTGTCAATCTCAATTAGGGTATTGGCAACTATGGCTTGAGATGACTGAAATGAATGTTGATTTTAGGCTAGGAATAGTAGATTAGGGTTTCTGGTTTGATTTTAGGTTTCGGTTGTTGGATCAATTGGAGAAGGCAGATTGGGTCCGGGAAATCAACTCAGGGATACAGTCATGTTCTGTGGGGCAAGGCAGACAAGGGTTTACGTACTATCAATGGATTGATATGGTAGAGTAATATAGTTGAGGAGTTAAGGAGGGCATAAGAAACTATGAATCCTCTTCAAACAGTGAAAACATTGAAAACCAAATGCATTCCCAAGACAAAGCACTATAAATTTAGTGTATTTTGTCCATTCACCTTGATTCATTTAGTTTAGCAGAGAGAGAGAGAGAGATTTGGATACATATAAAACATAATAAAAACTCATTACAAAGAAGGAACAATACATAAACTCACTGTCACAAGAATCCCACAAAAATAACTGTGAAACCTGGTTTTATTCCTTGCTAAACTGCTGATACAAATGTTCAATGAGTGCCACCACTTCTACCAAAGTCCAACCTTTACAAATGACTAAGAAATTACATAATATAGGAAAGGAAACCACTCATACTAGCTATCAGGGTCAAATCCATGAGAAAAGGGGTGGTTTTAACCATATCTAAACTAGGAACACAAAAGTAGGCAGTGGAACAACTTGCTTCTAAAACTTAGGAAACCAATTCATTACAGCTCAAAACCACTTGGAACTTGATGTATCTACCCTATGAGGTGATTTTCATCCATATTTACATCAAATACATCATTTTTCATTCATACATTTACCAAGAAAAGAAGAAAAGTCAACCACTGAAGAAACTGTGCGAAATTTTGAGTTTTAGGCAAAATTGACAAAATTTTGCCTGATGCGCAGTGCCCTAAGCCTAATGTGCAATGCCACTTTAAGGCTTCTTTTGGAGGCCTTCCACTCACCCAAATCAGGCCCAAGATGGCTTGTTGGAAAGCTTTGCCTGTCTATTTTCTGGAATACTTTGAATTTTCTGACTTGGAGTTGATTTGACCCTCCAAAAGTTGATTCTCCCAAGACTGGTTCCTATGTGTCCAAAAAGTGGTAGAGAGGGCACTTTTTGAGTTTTTTTGCCCTTTTGGTGGCCAATATCTCCTCAAAATTTGATGAAATTTGTTGGGTTTGTTGTTTTCTCATGTTGAATCCAAAACTACAAGCCATTTGGCAAAAAGAGTGAGCCAATCCAATGCGCACTGCCACTGATTTAATGCGCAATGCCCTTTTGCAAGCTGATTTGGAGGCTTCCCTGGTTTCAAATTGGGTGTAGGATATCTCGTTGGAAATCCTATTGAGTCTAATTTCCAAAAAAACTTGAATTTTTCAATTTGGAGTTCATTTTCCCTATCAAAAGTCAAATCTCCTAAGACTGGTCAAAATGTGCAAAATGAGGCTGCCTAAATGCAGAGTGCTGTTGTAGTCAACTTTTTAAGGTCTTCCTCAACTCCAAATTGAGCTCATGATAGCTCAATAGAAATATATTTGGGTCCAATTATCATTTCACTCATCAAGAAAGTCATTTGGCCAACCAAGCTAGGAGAAATCTTGATTTTCCCAAGGCCACTCTAGAGGTGCAACAACCCTCCTCAGGTAACTTTATTTTTGTCATTCTCTAAAACTATGACACATGTGTAAAACGTGAAGGAGGTTTCTCTTCCTTGGCCTATTATGGACAAAAAACTCTATCAATTTTTCTAAATTCTTTATTTCTTGCTGATAAACATCATTTGAGTAAAACCTATCCTGATGTGTGGAACAGGGGATTTGTCGAAATGAAGTGAAATGAAGGGGATAAAGGACTTATAAATTCTTGATAAAGTTTTGGGAAGTAGGAAGGGATGTTAGGAAGTAAGGTAAAGTGAAATTTCAAATTTTGAGTGAGGGGAAGGGGTTCAAAAGGCAAAAACACAGGCCTAGTCTAGAAAATTGTCAAATTGTAGCAAGAAACTAGGGTTTGTGGGAAAATGAGGAATTTGAGGGATATCAGTGATGGGAAGTGATTAAGAAGGTACATTAAGGATAGGGGAAGGTGAATGAGCATCAGGATACAAGTTTTGTTGATGATTTTACCATCTAAGAGAAATTTCCTTCAAAACCCTAAGAGAGGGAAATGAGCCTTACCTAGTACAATTGAGGCATGAACAAGGTGTAAAATGACCCATTGGAACCTGAAATGATGATGACAACTGTCTGAATGATGGTACACTCAGCTAAATGGTGACATGTACTGACACTTGGAAAACTTTGGAAGGAGTGAAAGCAAACCCTAGACCTAATACCTAGTGATCAAATTTTACTTGAAGACTCACTGAAATGACAAAATTTGACTTTCACACCCTAAGACCACTTTCTAAGAGCATATTTATCACTGGTGGAAGGTTTCAAATATTGACATTAACAGGACCCAAAAAAATGAAGAAAAACTACCAAGAAGATGAAGAACCATTGAGTCAATGGAAGGGGTGGCTGGCCATTGATATCCACCTAGATTAGCCACAAATTTTCTTGTGTGCATCTCAAAGTGGAATGCATTATGAGGGTGCTATAAGGGATTTTCAGTGGTAGCTTGTGGCCTTAGAAAAACATTTTTCTTTTATCTTAACCAAGTATTATTATGTAGGCATCTAGTGGAATCATTAAATGCCCCCTATCATTGTCAAGTTTGCACTACAAGAAAAAAGGTCATTAGTGAGGGTCATGCCTGTGACAGACCTTTAGGTCCGTCACCAATGTCGCATATGGTGACGGTATTTAAAAAGGCATTGTTGTAAGTGTATATAGTGATGGTCCTTTAAGGTTTTTCACCAAAGCCATTTTCAATGACACTTTTGGTGAGGATCATTAAAGTCCCGTCACTAATTTTCTCTTTGGTGACACTTTTGGTGACGGTCGTTAAAGGCCCATCACTAATTCTCTCTTTGGTGACACTTTTAGTGATGATGTTTTATTGACCATCACCAATGATATTTTTGGTTACTTTTGGTGATAGTCAATAAATTTTCGTCATCATTGACCATCCCAATGAGTTTTTGATGACGCTTCATGCTAGTGATGGACCATTAAGGTCCATCACCAATGTCATATATGGTGACAGTCTTTAAAAAATAATTGTTGTAAGTGTATATAGTGATGGTCCTTTAAGGTTTGTCATCAAAGTCATTTTCAATGACACTTTTGGTTAGGGTCGTTAATGGCCTGTCACTAATTCTCTCTTTGTTGACACTTTTGGTGAGGGTCGTTAAAGGCC
This sequence comes from Pinus taeda, assembly GCA_000404065.3. Taxonomy (NCBI): domain Eukaryota; kingdom Viridiplantae; phylum Streptophyta; class Pinopsida; order Pinales; family Pinaceae; genus Pinus; species Pinus taeda. Next base: position 14,943 of record APFE031532011.1, read on the forward strand.
CATCACTAACTCTCTCTTTGGTGACACTTCTAGTGATGATCTTTTATTGACCCTCACCAATGCTCTTTTTGGTTACGATCAGAAAATGTTCACCATCATTGATCATTCCAATGAGTTTTTGATGACTCTATGTACCTATTACTATATTTTTTGTCAAATTATAATGATTTAAGACCATTGTTGTGGAGTATTTTTCATTATGTGTCCAAGGTCATAGTCATTATAATAGTCAGTCAATTTGTTAAGAAGTAATTAGTGTATATCATTTCCCTCAAGTCATAAGAATATAGTCTTCCTATGAGTCAACACATGATTCATCTCTATTAGGTTTATTATCTAGCAAATTTCCTTTAAATAAAGTTCCACTAGTGTGTGTAGGAACTATATTATTTAATACATAATCAATCTTTGTCAATTATATTAATTAGAGAGACCTAGCACTCCTCAACGCTCATGTCACACCTTAACATGCTTTGGAATAGTACACTAACATTCCTTGGCACCTCGCATGTCTTGGAACATATTTGTACCTAGAACATCTTGCCATGAGTGGGACACCCAAGCACATGTTGGCATGCCATAGCATAGCATAGCATAGCACTCCCCTATCTTGTGTTCGCATTCCTTGTAGTCCCTAGCATGCCCTGGAACTCCTTGGCATAATATTGCATTGAAAAACATTAGCACTTGGCACACATTAGCACTTGGCATGTATTGGAACATATTATTAGTGTGCCTACCATGCCCCTTTTGAAAAAGATAAAGTCTTGACTTATTAACCCTCTTATGTGTTCATTTCCTTGTATTTTAGCTTGTTTATTCCTTTTGTTGCCTTGAAACTCCTTGACACATATTGGCATACTTTGGCACCCTACACATCCTAGCATGTCTTAGCACCTGGCATGCCTTGGCACTATTTGGCACATGTTAGCACACCTCGAACTACCTAGAACACTGTAGCACTTCTTGACATTCCCTGATATTCCTTGGGATGCCTTACCTGTGCTTAACATACCTTGTCACTCCCTCCTAGGCATTATAGCTAGCACCGGTTGACACTCCCTGACACACCCTCATATTCATTCACTTCCACGAATTTTGACCTAGTGCTCCATTGTGTTGTCCTAGTACTCCCTAACACTCCTCAGCATGCATTGGCACTCTCTAGCACACCTTAGCACTCATAAGTGAAGAATGAAACTTGTAATCAATGTCACCAGACTCAGAATAGACAATAAATTAGTGAGGAAAAAGAGCTAAAAGTTTTAATTGGATTGGGGAAAATTGGCAAAAAATCGAGAAAAAATCAGTGAATTCAATAAATAAAAATATACACATATATTGAATTAAAAAACATTTTTCATTGATATTTAGTAAAGCCATATCCAAACAATTCATAATCTCAATAGATGTCCAAAATATTATGAATGAATAAGAATCTCATATATATTATGAGTCCAAACATGATCCAAAGTACTAAGTCATGACTCCTAACTAGTGACTACATAGAACTAGAAACAATGGCTTCTAAAAGTTTACAAACAATTGCATACTAATTAGAAAAAAATAAGTAACTAAAAGTCTAAGACTCTTAAGAGTGAGAACTAGAAGCGATTCCTCCAACTCCTTTTCTTGCTTGACTCTCAAAGTTCTTCAATTCGTGTAGGCTTAAAAGAGGAACCTCCTCTAATTGGACCCAATCTGCTGCATTTGTAGTTTGCAAATCTATCTCTTCAAGGTCTATTGGTGAATGATCCAAACCTATCATTATCATTAGACATTGAGATGTGAATTTAAGTTTGACTTTGAACTTTAAAGTTTAAACTTTAAATTACAAATCAGATTATGAAACCTTCAAATTCAAGCTCTCACCTAGTATTTGCTTGTTGCGAAGTCATTTAAGTGCTTTTGTGTCAATCGGTTACGCTTCTTAGAATGTATTTTCTAAAAAATGCTCCAGTTGCACTCAAAACCTAAAGCACTACATGCTTGGTTTAAGATTTGAATGGCGAATCTCTTCAAATATGGCGTATCACTACAAACGTTTTGCCACCAAAGACCTAGCAAGTGGAAAGGGTTCATGAGTAGACGTACTAAATACTAAATAGTAAAAACTTAAAAAGACAACAAAATTTAATAAAAAATTTAACATATAAAATAAAATTTAAACAAATTTAATGAATGCCTCAAAGGGTACTTGGAAACATCTTAGGCGTTTCTCATATAACATTGGTATAGACAAATAATTAGCTGGTGCTCTATAATACCATAGTTGGGAAAAGACACGACTTTGAAATTCTAGATCAGGGAAGCACCTTTCCATGCATGTCATAAGTCCTCTGTGAACCTCCCCATCCTCATTAAATTTTCTCTTATCATAAAAATATTGTGGGTTTAAGAAGTACCTAGCAACATGTAAGGGGAAATGCAATTTCATTTCCCAACATGCATCAATAATGTACCAAAGAGGCATATACTTTGCCTCCTCATCCCCATATCTTCTTTTGATGGCCTCCTTTGCGACATCCATCACCTCATAAATGTAACCCATAGCAGGTTTATCACCATAAACCACCCTGAAAGTTCAAGGTTTCAAATTTAAATAAATATGAAACATTGAAAATAAAAAGAAGCTTGAAATGAAATTTAAAACATGAAAAAGTTAAAAGCCTTGAAGTACCTGAGAACTCTAACAAGGGACTTCATCATAACAATAATCTCTTTGACATCTTTCTAGAAACCGTCATTAAACACAAGTGCAACAACTTCAATGCATTCAAGGGTCTTGGAATGTTTAGATTCCATCCACTCAGGTCCCAAGAACATCCTCTTCAAATTTATCTTTTGCTCAACCACAAATTGCAAAGATATGAAAGTTGTTGCAAATCTAGTCACTCCAGGTCAAACAATTTCTTTACCTTTAGTGTATTTTCTTATGGTTTTTAGGAAAATAGTGTGGTTGTATAGGTATTTGGTTATGGATTTTTCTTTCTCCACAACCTCATGTATCCAATTAATCTTACCAATGTCCTCAAGCACTAAATCTATGCAATGGGAAACATAATAGGTCCAAAAAATAGTGGGGTGCCTAATCTCAAAAATTCTACCAACATCCATATAATTAGCTGCATTGTTAGTGATAATTTGTACAACATGTTCTTCTCCCACTTTTTGAACGACTTCCTCCATCATTTCGCAAATAAGTTGTGCAGTCTTAACCTTGTCTGAGGCATCCATTGTTTTGAGAAACATTGTACCTACTGGACAAGATACAAGGAGATTTATTAAAGTTCTATTCCTCTTGTCTATCCATCCATCACTCATGATGGTCCACTGTGTTTCTACCCATGATGAACAAAACTCAGAGAGCACAAGCATGACATCTTCAACACTTTCTAATATCAAATTTATCCTAATTCTCTCTAATGAAGGGACTTTGAACCTTGGACCTGCAAGAAAAAATGCATCAATCATAGCTTTCCAATAAGGACTTATGGCATAGTGGAAAGGTATGTCAGAATAGTACCAAAAGTTATGAATGGCCTTCCTTGCCTGATTAGGGAGATTTTTTTTCCAACCAATGTTGTCCAAGGTAGGTTGGGAACTAAGGTTTTGTGCAGGGAGAAAAAAGGGTGTTTATGTTTCCACCTCCAATGTTGAATGCAGGAGGATTCATTTGGCCTTGAGTTTGACTTGGACTTGGAGGCATGTGTGGGAAACTTGGGAACTACATTGAGGATTCAATAGAGGGAGATGACAATGGGGTAGTGGAAGAAAAATTGTCAACTCCAAGAGTTCCTATTTCTTTTTTTGCTTTTCTTTCTTTGCATTATGCTGACTCAACATATCAATGGCCAAGGTTGCTTGGTGTTTGACATTTTCGTCAACGTTTTTTAGAGACGTATATCATGGCCAGGTATTTGTGCAAGGTGGTACTTGAATCTATAAATTCCTCCACTACATTTCGCTTTGAAAAATTTACAAAGGAACTTGGGGTCTCCAAGAATCTTGTCACAATAGGCCCAAGCAAATTCGTTCTCCCTCGGCATTGTTGTTGTTTTGGACTTGTGTTTAAATTGCATCTTCTATTTAGATTTGGAGTTGTGCCTTCTATTTAATTTGGCTCCTTTAAAAGACAATAAAAAATTAAAATTAAAAATGCCATATATAACTTCACAAAAAATAGGGTTGGTTTTAAAGGATATGAGGTTTTGTTAAGGATCAAAGAGGAGTCTGTCTAGCAACAAAAGCACATTTCGACCTAATATATCATTATGACCTTGAAACACAATTAGATATATAGGAGGAAATGCTACCTAAAGGAAATATTATCAGCATATATTGCATTGTAATCTTGAATTTGCAAGTTTGTTTAGCATAAAACAACTAAACCAATACATTAATAACAGATTCTGGAAAAACAAAAATACCCAAAGTTGTGAATGCATGGTTAAAGCCTTTGGAGTTGGCAAGACATCATCCAAGGAAGGAATGCTTGATGACTTAGTCGGTGGTTGGTATGAAACCATTTCATAGTGCATTTTTAAAATCTATTTAAGCCCCATTTATAGGGTTGAAAAGTCATAACCAAAGTAATACACCAAACATTCGATTGTTGAATAGTGAAACTTGAAACTTTCCATTGAAAATGACAGTGAAACATCAATATAGTAATATACCTATTATTTAATCCATGTGCCAACGTACCTCGATTATTGAATAGTGAAGCGGTTAAGACTGAAGTTAACACACATTGAAGGTGACGCGCAACTACCCAAGGGTCGATAAGGAGTATGGATAGAGCACACGCTGGTGACTGCCCAATATGGAGTCTAGACTTAGGCTCATGCTGGCAGTTCCCCGATATGGAGTCTAGACTGTGTAATAGTCAGTAGTGATTGATTACTGAAGGTCTCGATGTATGATTTGTAGGCATGAGAAATGAGAAATAAATTTTGGAATGACCAACATTTATTTTTTAGCAATTCGGCATACCTAAACTTGAAAAACGCATGCTCCTCGAGTCAAGGCTGAAAATCAAATAAATCGAAATCAATCGCAATAATCTACTTTAATCGGAAAGTTGCAAGTCAAACTTGCATTGACCATGAGTTAAACTTGGTCAACATGAGTTTGACTTGCAAATATTTGGATCAGATTGTTTGGAGAGTGAACAGATTCTGGTTCATGATTAATCGCAATTGATCGATGAGTCCTCTTTCACTGCTTGTAATTGAAATCTAAAATGAAAATAGGAGATCTTACAATTGAAACTAATTGTGAATTTTCAAAACTGAAATTGACCCATCGGTGTCGTTTCTATTTGTGGTTGGGCGGGTCAACGAAAGAGATTCATTTTAAATCATGTTCATGCAGAAAATATTTTTATGGAAGATGTTTGCTTTATGTAGAGGAAGACATAGTAATATTTTTTATTAAATTTGAATAACAATACTATCTACTCTGTATCTCCCTTATCTCATTATTTTTATCTCCTATAACTCATACAGAAAGTGGGGTAATAGTCGACATGTAGCATCAAGCTCCACTCCTTTTAATCCAAAGTTCTTCATGCAAACCTTTGTGTCACTTGTGCCACAAAGCCTTCACGGTAGAGTGTGGAGTTAACACCTACCTCTGCATGAAAAAAGCTACACACACCTTTTGAGTTGGTTTTTTTCATTTTTTGTCCATTATTTATGTGGAGTCTGGGACAACAAGCTCCACATACTTTTTTTCCATACCTCTATGTGAGTGTAACTTTGCATATTTTCTTTGCTTCAACCAATATCAAAAGCATTTGTGATATTCTTTCAAGGCATGAATACATGCTTCAATCATGGAAATTAGCAAAGTTTCTAAAGCAAAAAATAACCATGGAGTTAACCTTTGCCATTTCAAATATGTTAGGATTCTATTGAGAGTCTTTTAGAGATAATTATTAACTGGCCCTCTACTTTTCCCTTTTTCCTTTTATAAACTGCATCTCTTATTACATTTCTAATAAAGATAATTACATCAAATACTCGATCAAAGGGCCAAGGAATTTTCATAAATGCTTCCTTGTCCAGTATAAGAATAAATGGTCAACATGTTAGCTTGGCTCCAATTTCTTGGGAATTAATAATTGTTCTGAAAAATGACTACTCTTTTTTGAATCTAGAACTATTTTTAAGCTTTGAAAATGGATTTTCTTCCAAATTGATCTTGGAAAGGTCCTTATTAAAGGCTTCTCTATATCTCCTCCACTAGAATGAATGGCTTGTATGTTGAAAAGTATAGCAGAGCTCCCTTCTTAAAAGCCTGATCATCCCATTGTCACCAGAAGCTCCTCATTTTTCCCAAATTGGACCCAAAACAACATTGAGTACTTAATTATGATCCAACCTGAGAAATTTTGTTTGACACTGCAACTCAAGAGCTATTCAATTTAAAATGTGCTAATAGGATTCATGATTCTTTCATTGAATAAGTATATTGTTTTTGAATTTGTCATTTGTGCTTGTAGTATGTTGTACTGACCTTGTTTCATGTGAAAGGGTTTTAATTCTTGGACTACGACCATGCTAGTAAGATTTAGGCCTTTTGTACTATTTGTACCCCATGATATTTTTTGCAAGATGTATGTCCTATGTGGAAAGAAATAAGAATTTAGTTGTTACCTTCTAAACTAAAACATTGTTTCTTTTATTAAGTACCATGTAACGTCCTCTACAAATTGAGGATGAATGGGACATAATATCCTATCCACCCCCACAGGCTATAATCCTCCATAAAGGGGAAAAACCCCAAAATATCCATTGTTGGGAAATTTTTGGGGAAACTGGGCTTAAAAAAACCAAATTTGGGGTTTGGAGTATGGTTTACTCAATCACTTAAGAATATGAAACCCCTTGGGAAAATCGATAAATAAAGAAGGATTGAATTCATTTTGGATTACCAAGTGTGGATTAATTCATTTGTTCTTGAGCATTAAGTCTAATAGTTTTTGACCTCTTCTATCTCTTGTCAATTTCTTTGGTGAAAGATTCCACCCTAGTTCACATTCCCTTATTGTCTTTCTGTTTGGGCACAAGGGTCTCTGGTTGGTCAATGAATTCTGTTGGATATTGGTCTCTTGTATTTTTCCAGGCACATGATTTCTGTTAAAGGTGAATGAATTTGGAGGATAGTATAAGAGAGCTTAGTTTTGTTTGGCATACACCTCTCTTGAAGGAAGAAACAAAGTTCAAGAGTCCTTAAATCTTGTTTTGGTCAAAGCAGTTACCTTAGGTAGTGGATTCGTTTTTGGCACCTGGAGTAGAGAAACTCCTTTTTTTTTATTTAGTTTTTGCATGCACAATTAAAAGGAGCACTTCCCTAGTTATTAATTCTCATCCTTAGCTAAGGAAACATGTTTGCATATCTTATATCATATTCAATAGAGTCAAACTTTAATTGTCTTGTCTATCCATGCAAGGAAGGTGCATTAGGATTAGGAGTTAAGAAAGTTGAGACATTGTTGTACATGTTTCCAGATTCATTGTGCCTTCTAGACTAAAGGAAAATTGAATAATAGTCTTTGAAATTTTTAGTTATTTCCTATTTCAAAGAGTAATAAATAGTGATGTGATTTGAGTTTCAAATCTGTGTACTTGTTGTTTCTTTCTTCAGTGGCATGTGCTTCCCTGTTCAAAACAAGGGGTTTTTCTGCATTATCTAGCCTCCAAAGCTTCTTCAATGCAAACTAAATATCAAATCATGCCCTCGTACTCCAAAGCATCTAAGGAATCACCCTAGAGAAGCTCCAAATTAGACTAATGAGCTTTGACAGACCAACTCCAACCCCATGTCACCATACATTAAGTGTTGACATCACTGCTACAAAAATTATTCTAAAGTGTTGCATCCTACACCAATTCCTAAGATGGATACCCAAAGGGGTTCTAGAATTATGCTCAACCTTCATTGCCACATTTAAAACTTTTCAAAGGGATCGGTCCCTTTAAACCATACCAATTTTTACACTTTCACAATTTGGCCTTGTTTCGATCAATTTATATTTTGTATTGAAAATTCAGTCCTATTTTACCTATTTATTAACTTTAGGAATAATTATAGTTCAACTCCAGAAAAATGTCAACAAGTTCGTGGGTTAGGTTTGCATTTCTCCAAATACTATCACACATGTATATATAATCACACATTTTCCTTTTCAGATCTTGATTGGTTGAACAAAAAGGTTCACTTCATGTGTAATTTTGTCCCATATATCCACACCAACACTCATAGATAACAATATTATTAATTCTTCATCTGTGTGCACAATAAGGTCCCCTTTAGTTGCTATTTTTGATGGAGAAACCTCTGACAGTACACCTTTTACCACAAAGATGTTGTTGTTGGATACAAATGTCCAGAGGAGTCTTACACCAGGCATGTAAATGGCTATTGTATATCACAATAATAAGCATTAACATATGAAGATGTGGTAGAACCTAAACTCTATGCATCCAATCCATTACTTTTCCTTTCATGGCAGATTTTGTTCTTCATAGTAGATGTGTTGTGGCACTTGAGTGTGTTCGCATAAAAAATTCTAAGGCCAAACCCAGATTCTCATGTGTCATGGAAATTCAACATATGCCTTGTTCACCTAAGAACTACTTATAACTCATCTTAGGGTACTCATATAAAATCTACACTCATCCCACTTAACAAGTTACCAAGACAAGGCTCATCACATCTAGCCTTGGTCTAAAACAATTAAGCAACACAATTTACATCTTGACATGCCATAGCACCTGACATGTCTAAGAATGCCTTGGCACTATGTGGCATGTGTTAACATCCCCTACATTCCTTGGCATGCTTTGAAACTCCATAGCACACCGTGGCACTTCCTGATATGCCTTGGTAGTTTATCATACCTTAGCATTGCCTAGCTAACCTTGTCACTCCCTCCTTAACACACCTAGATATCATTAAAACTACCTCTCACACACTCTTATTCCTTCATTTCCATGCATTTTGACCTAGTTCTTCCTTATGTTTCCCTGAAACCCCCTAAAACTCCCTAGCTCACACTAGCACCTGACACATCTTGGCCTATCGCCTTAACACTCTAGCATTCCTTCGCACTACATAGTATACCTTGTCACTCTCTCCTTAGCTCGCCTAGAGATCGCTGACACTCTTGGTCACAAACTCTTATTCATTCATTTCCATGCATTTTTACCTAGTGCTCCCTTGTGTTTCCCTAGCACTCCTTATCACTCCTTGACATGTGTGGTTACACCCTAGCACCTATGAAATCTTGGCATGTCACCCTAGCCTCTAGCATGCCTTAGCACTGCCTAGCATACCTTGTCAATTTGTCCTTAGCACACCTGGAACTCACTAAAACTTCTAATCAGAAACTCTTATTTGTTCATTTCCATTCATTTTGATGTAGTTCTCCCTTGTGTTTCCCTAGCACTCCCAGCTAACACTTCCTTGCACGTGTTGGCACATCTTGGTTGCATGTCCCCCTAGTACTCTAGAATTCCTTAACGTTGCCAAGCATGTATTGTAAATCCTCCTTAACACACTTGGAACTCACTGAAACTCCATGCCACAAAATCTTATTCCTTCATTTCCATGCATTATGACCTAGTGCTCCCTTATGTTTCCCTAGCATTCCCTAACACTCCTTGGCACACATTGGCACACCATGGCACTTGTCACATCTTAGTAGTCTTTCCTAGCACTCTATCATCTATTGGCAGTGCTTATCATATGTTGTCACTCCCTCCTTAGCACACCTATAACTTGTTAACCCTCCCTATCACACACACACATTCATTCATTTACATGCAATTGAAATGAGGCCTCCCTTGTGTTTCCTTGGTAATCCCTAGCACATGTTGGCGCCACATCCTAGAACCTAGCACACATTGGCATGCCTTAGCACTTGGCATGTCTTGACATGCCTAACATTCCTTGGAACTTTTTAACATGTGTTAGCACTTCCTGAAATTCCTTGCACATGTTGGCACTCCCTAGTTTTCATTCCCTCATAGATAACCTTACTTTTTTTGTGATTTGGGAACCCAATCAGGTCATTCAAATAATAGTGTTGTGCCTAGACCAATGTCTCCCTTTGTCTCAAACTGATTTTTCTATCCTCTTATCAAAATTTTAGTCTTTCCTCCTCCAAGTCCTAGTATGAAATTCTCCTAACACACTTCGTCCATGGGACACCTAGAATTCACTGACACTCCACGTCATAATCTCTTATTCATTCATTTCCATGCACTTTGACCTAGTTCTCCCTTGTGATTCCCTGACACAACCAAACACTCCTTGACATGCATTGACATTATCTCGCATATGTCAACACACCTTTTCATTCCTTGACATTCCATGGCACTCCTTAATTATCATGCCCTCATAACTTCCCTTATTTTATTTTAGACCTAGGAACCCAACCAAGTCCTGCCTCGGCTACAACAACTTTACCAAGTTACATTGCTATAAATAGATTATGCCTTCTTCCCCTAATGGACTATAAATCATCTTAGGCTTCTCATGTCCAATATAAGCTCATCCCACTTAAAAAGGTACCAAGTCAAGGCTCACATCCAACCATGCCCATGAAACAACTAAGCAACATTGTTTACAGCTTCACATGCCATAACATCTGGCACGTATAAAAATCCATTGGCACCACATGGCACACATTATCATCTCCTACATTCCTTGGAATGATTTTCCACTCCCTAATAGACCCTAACACTCCCTAACATGCCCTGACACTCTATCATGCCTTGGCACTGCCTAGCATATACCCTTGTCACTCCCTCCTTAACATAATTGGAACTTGCAGACACTCCCTATCACACACTCTTATCCATTCATTTCCATGAAATTTGAACTAGTTCTCCCTTGTGTTCTCGTGGAACTCCCTAACACACCTTGGCACATCGTAGGACTTGGCACATCTTGGCATGTCACCCTGGCACTCTAGCATTCCTTGGAACTGCCTAGAAAACCTTGTCACTCCCTCCTTAACACACCTAGAATTCACTGACAATCCCTGTGACACACTCTTATTCATTCATTTCCATGCATTCGAAACTAGTGCTCCTGTGATGCAAGAAAGTGTTCCCTCTGTGGACAAAGGTAACCCCTCTAGCCCTAGAGTGGGTCTAGTCACAGCAAAGACAGATCAACAATAGATTTCATTAAAAAATCATTGTTGGAGGCCTAGCTCAACCGGTGGTCGATGAAGTTTCGTTGCGTTGCTCCAGCTTCCATTTCCTTCTCCTCAACGAGTGATCAACCTGAAACAATACAAAGAAAATACAACACAGCATGTAACTGGAAAACAACAATGATATATTTACTCACAAAGTCAAGAAGTCATGAGTTATCAAGTAAACTACATACAAGACATAGGAAAAAATCATTGATTGTATTAATGATAAAATGAGAGCAAGCTTACAACCGAGTCTTGACGTCACAAGCCTTCTCAGAGGATCCAACCAGTATGTTTCTCAAGCATTCACTCTTCAAGGATGAATCTCCCAACATACAATGTCTCTCTCTCACTGATAAGCTTTAACACAAAGCTAAGGGGCACTCCACAACCTTCCACAAGCTATCAACAATCCCACACTTGTCACACTCACACCAGCTATCTATCAAAAGCACTAGCAGCATTGCTCAACCCCAGGGAATTACTAACTAGCTGATCATATCAAAGGTGAGTGCTTAAATAGGAGAAGGAGTCTCCATGAAAGGTGGAAGAGAGATCTCATCCTCAAGGAAGGTAGCACAAATGACAGAACTGCCATACCAAAGGAGGAAGGGCGACACAAACTATGCCAACGGCCAGGTCTAGAGGTATCCAAAAGGCCGACTGTTGGAACGTATTCACCCAATATGGATCGTCGCGGGACATAAACTGGTTACTCGCGACAACATCATGATGAGGCAATGCACGTAAACTTGTTGTCGCAAGAAATAACTCATAACCTCGCGCCGGGTCTAGAAATCCGACCGTCGCAGGAAACAGATGTACACCTGCAATGGAGTCGCGATGAGACTGTTATGGAGATGGGAACGTCATGTATATTAAGGGTTTTCTCATGACGAGGCAGAAACTTAAGGAGTAAGGGTCATTTGCAGCAATAGAGAGCATTTTCTTATTAGTGGGAAGATATAAACATGTTGATTTGACACATGACACAGTAGAAGGACTGAAATGAGGACAGTGAAAAATTACTGTGTAACAGATGCCCCCTAAAGTGTGAAGCCTAAGAGAGTGGGAGGGGTGAAATTCTTTACGAAACTGTCTAAACTGGAACCACCTTGAAGATCCTGTAGACGCAAGTACAACTAATATATGTAATAGTGAAATACATATAGGTTAGGCATGGGTGCAGCCATCCATAGGACATATAAAACTTGGTCTATGGTATGGACGCAGCCACCCAGCTGATAAGACCATGATAATGAGAAAGGTATGGTCGTAGCCATCCATGAAGACTCAGGTATGGTCGCAGCCATCCATCAAAGAGTCATGTAATCAAGAACCAATCCATGTAGCCCAAACATGTGTAATCTTAGTTCGGGGTGTTGAAACCCACCGGATGCATAGTACAAATTCTAGCATGCGAATAGATGTGCTGAAGTCGAGCATGGTAGAAAGTTGCTTGATTAACTACCAATGATGTAAACCATTAACAAGCGCAAGAGAAACCACCAATAATGCCAATGGTTCTCAAGGTACTACCCAGTACAATCCACTAAGTGTGAAAAATAAGCTGAAGTCAAACACTCGTGGAATCACCCAATCAAAGACCAATGGAGGCATGCAAGTTCCAAGGTACTGAAAGGGATCTCTAGATCAATCTCCTGGATAATGAGTTGGTGTCGACAGGAGACAACCTATCATAGGAGGGCCATGATGTTTCCCCCATCAACAACATGAGATAATGAACAAGTAGTAGATGGTGAAACAGAAGATCAGAGGAGGAGGTAAGGGTGTAAATTGCAGAAAGATTATACTCTTGAACATAATGGCGACATGACTCCAGAACGTGGCAGCATTTTGATACCAAGGGATTGGAGGCTTGATGGAAGAAACATGGATCAGATAGAATAAGGAAAAATGACAACCCAAAACCATGAAAGGCCAGATGACGACATATGGATATCCCAACCTGACAAGAAGCAAAAGTGTCAATGTTCAAGAGTGACTAGCTTCCATAGATAACCAATGATGATTTCCAAATTTTCCCCCACCATTGCTGGCGATCACCCCAATTATTTTTGAAAACAAGCTTGAAGGGGATAGCATATTCTTGTAATATAAGTTCGACCTTCGGTCAAATCCAACCTAGTAATAGTTTAACGAGCCCTAGGGAGGAGAAGCTCGAGTCTCTCCATGGTAACGAGTGCAATGTCATAAGGGTTTAACGAGTCCGACATAGGTAAAACTCGGAGTCTTTTTCATGTTTAGGGAGTTCGAAAAAGACATGGAAAATAAAACTCCAGGGGGGTCGTTTTTCGTAGATTTATGTCCCTCGAGCCCAAAAGAGCATAAAACAATACTCGAGAGAACCGCTTGATCATTACAACCAAGGAGTACATTTCATAATTAGTGACCTCGATCCGAAAGAGTAGAAAAACGATCGAAGACACGTCATCTCGTAACCAATAACGGATTTGAAATGACAAAAGTCAGGCGAACTTTTCATGTTTACACAGTCAGAAAAGAGCTTAAAGCGAACTGCCTCTTATTTTGTTTAACAAGCCAAAAGGAATGACTCAGCAATCTTTTCGTCTTTTAAGTCGGAAAATAGCTTAAAGAGGACTTTGAAAAATATGGATCAAGTGTATATGAAGTATGACATAACCTCTCCACCTGTATTTCTGCACAAAACACTTCAAACGTAAGACCCATTTGACATAAATAGATAATGTATGTGGAAAGTAAGGCCAAAACCAAGAAAACCCTAATTAAAAATGTGATATAAATGAAAAAACCCACACCCTAAAGTAATAATTTTTTTTTTTTTTCCAAAAGATTACTATAAAAAGGTGGGGGGGGGGGGGTGGGGGGTAATTCATTTTTTACCATTCACATTGCACATTTTTACCTTTGGGCATTTGGAGCACCAACCTGACCAAATTCCTCAAGCTGATTCTAGCACCATCCGTCCATGGTTCGTCCTGAAACCTTTGCCAAGTAAGTACATTCTCCCTTGCGCTACATTTCAGTAGTTTTTTTTATGCAATTTGGTGTTAGATAGGTGGATTTAGGTAGATTTTCAAATCCGAGTCCACCTCTCGGTCATCGTGGAAAAGGTGCTCGGGTCCGTGACAATCGAGCGTAATTAACGCACCACCTTCGTGATCGTCGTAGAAACATATGTACTTTCACGATGATCGCGGGAAAAATGAACTATTGACTATGCGTCGTCGCCGCTGTTTGAAAAAACAGACGCGACAGTGACGTGAAGTTGAATTTTTGTATAAATTATGGATTTAAATTTATAAAAAGTGTTCTAATTCATTTTCCTTTTAATGAAGGACAATATGGCATTCGTTTGGCAGGAACGAATGCACGATGTCAACGACGAAGAAGCATTTGCTGATGCTGGGTGCCGAAATGCTTTACGTGCTTACAGGCTACTAAAATTTTTCCTCACTCCGCATCTTCGGGCCTAACCTGATTTGTTAGAGCTGTTGATTCGTGCTTGGAACCCCGCGGATGGAAAATTTGTCATCCGGGGCAAAGACATTGAGCTTGACACTACAGACATCTATTTCTTGGCTGGATTGTCCCGTTGTGGTGAGAGGCCTAATTTAGAGGGCCAACAAACTAACGGGGAATCACTGGATATGCTAATAGCTCGGGTGTGCCCAGGGGCACGTAAATCAGCTACTAGCGGGAAATTGGCGATTCCCTCAGTAGAGGACCTGATTCTTCGTTCAATTCTATTTATAGTGACGAGAGTAGCGGGCTCCCAGGCCCAGCATGAGGCAACAAAGACCCACCTTCGGTTGGCTCTTGAGTGCCTTAACCCGACGATGTACAATTGGGCTGAGGCAATGACCATCAATATGAAGAGGCAGCTCACCAAATGTCGTCGTGGGGAAACGAAGCAGTTTGGTTACGGGTCTATTTTGATCCCGTTTATGCTAGAGCGAGTCCCATCACTTCAGCTATAGGATATGGATTTAGACGACCCGAGACCACAGGAGACTCGGATCACTCACTAGGCACATGTCATGCCGCGAGGGGTTGGTGGTCGACCAGTGTCATGGGGGACACTATTCCGAGAGTGTCTGGGTCGTCAGACGATATTCGTCGAGGATTGGCCATACGCAGGTATGGATTTTCGAGGGGACCCCGACATGATGCTACCCGCTGGCGAGCAGTGGGACGATGGAGGTAGACACTTGATCACACTATTTTTTGGATTTTATCTTTTATGATGTTTTTTTTATTTTTTCATGCATATGCCTTAATGACGTATCCTACGTTACTGTAGATGTGGGACCAAAGAGGCTCGTGGGACTGGCTCGGGAGGCACGGAGGGAACCACAAGTTGTCATAAAACTGGCTTTGGTTCCTCCAGCTGGAAATTCAGTGGAGAGAGTGGCCCGTAAGCTTGAGGGCCTAACAAAGGGAATACCAGATTACAGGGGGATCGAAGAGGTTCCCCTGGAGTATCAGATACATATAGTAGGGGTGATACCTAGGGTACATAGACTCTTGCGACGAGTCGCACGAGCGGTGGTTTGCTATAGGGAGCATAACCCACCGCAGCAGACACCTAGGTTTTATTTGCTACTGATGTTTTGACAGGCATGTGTCTCGGATGTACACAGACTCTATCTTTTGACATATACACTTATTTTTTAGCGCCTCGGTTTGCCACACGACATATATATAATATAATAAATAAATTATTATAATATTATATATATATATTATATATATATATATATATATATAGAATATATAGATATATATATATATATATATATATATATATATATATACACATACATGCTATCTTATGGTTCATTATTGTGTCTAAATGCTTCTGTACAATGTTTAATTTACATGTTGTGTAAATGTTTGTCTAATACATGATTTGTTAATGCATCAGTTAATGTGTTTAATCTTCTTGGAATATGTTGATATGTAATAAAATCAAAACTTCTTTCTAATAATTTAACACAAAAATACAACCTTAAAATGTAATGATCTCTGACGGAATAACACCCATTCAGTTGGTGGACGACAAGTTGAGAATCCAGATTCACAACCAATGCACGAATGTCAAGGTTAATTTCCTCGGCCAGCAATTCAATAACAACACTGTATTTAGCGACATTATTTGTGGTGCAAACCAGACAAA
The DNA here is from genome assembly GCA_000404065.3 of Pinus taeda. Classification (NCBI taxonomy): domain Eukaryota; kingdom Viridiplantae; phylum Streptophyta; class Pinopsida; order Pinales; family Pinaceae; genus Pinus; species Pinus taeda. Next base: position 31,343 of record APFE031532011.1, read on the forward strand.
TGCCCTGAAGATCTACTAATTCACCATGAGGATTGTAGATCACCCATGTTGCAGAGGAAAGATTCCAGGTACTACGGCAGGCACCATCAGTGAAACCAACGTAAGGTGTACCAGACATCTGCACAAGAAGTAAAAAGGCACAATATGTGGCGATTATGCCTACACACCAAGCCATACAAACAAACACATGCTGAAAACACACATGCTGAATGACACACATATGTACAAATCAGATGCACGGGATTGATGCATAATATTTTTCCAGATAAAGCTCGTTTCAGGGATTATCTAGAGGTTTCCCTTCATAATCAATCAGCTCATAGGCCCCTTTTTGTAAAACTCGTTTCACAATATAAGGCCCATGCCACATAGGCTTGAATTTGCCTGCCCCTAGCTTATCATTTGCTTGATCATAGAGTAGGACTAAATCTCCTTCAACAAAAGAACGGGGATGGACAGTATGATCGAAGTGAGTTTTCACTCTCTTCATCTATGCTTCAATGGCTAGAGAGGCTAGTCAATGAGTATCGTCTAACCGCTCTAGGTAGAGAAGATGTTATTCTACTGGAGTAGTGTTGGGGAGTAATTTGATAGCTAATTTAAGGGAAGGGATCTCACACTCAATCAGAAGGGTGGCCTCTGGATCGTAGACTAATTGGAACGGGGTGAACTCGGTGGCATCCTTCACTAAAGTTCGGTAGGCCCATAAGGCAGAGAACAACATCAAATGCCAGTTGGACTTGTGCATGCCAACGGTGCATTGAAGCATCGTGACTAAAACTTTGTTGACAGCTTCCACTTGGCCATTGTCCTGTGGATAGTACGGTGTAGAGCTAGCATAAATAAGGGTTGTTAACTCAGTGATCATATGATTACGAAAATGTTTACCATGATCAGTGACGATAGCCCGAGGGACTCCGAATCATGAGATAACATGATTGAACAAAAATTGCGTCGCTGTGTGACCGTCTTCAAATAGTGTAGGCATCGCCTCGGCCCATTTCGTGAAATAATTAATGGCAACGATGATATACCCATGCTCCCAGCTAAGCAAGGGTTATAGGTCATATAATCAATGCCCCATTTGGCAAAAGGGCCAACGGTAACAATAGGGTGCAAAGGAGCAGAAGGTGCGCGCATCTTCCGTTGGTAGATTTGGCATTCATGACAAGAGCAGACAACAATAATGAATCCTTAAAAATAGAAGGCCAAAAATAACTAGCACGGAGGATCTTCTGAGTAGTAGCATACCCACACATATGGCAATCACAGGCACCAGAATGGCAGTCATTTAGAACTCGTTTGACTTCCTCGAACCTTAAACACCGGCGAAGAACAGAGTTGGCATCGAGATGGTATAGGGTGTCCCCAATAATGTGATAAGGCTGAAAATGATGGCGAATCCATCGCCGAGAATCCTTGGACAAATCTGGACGAAAAGAGAAGGTTTGAAGATAGACAATAATGTCCCCGTACCAAGGATCGAGGGTACTAATCAAGAACAGAGTTTCATCTAGAATATGGTCCTCTAACCGAGAGGGCAAGGAAACGGATGGTACGGAGCAAAGCAACTCAACAAAGACGAGGGATTTCTTAGACTTGGCGGTAGTGAACTCCAAGTTGAACTCTTGAAGGATAACAATCCACTTTGAGTATTTTCCCCCCAGTAACTGGCGTGACAAGATGTACGTCATTGAGTTGAAATCAGAAATCATCGTCGTGGTACACAATAATATATAATGGCATAAACATTGGATGACACAAATGGTGGTCAATGCCAACTTCTCAACATAGGCATATCGATTTTCTGTATCAAGAAAATTGCGGTTGAGATGGTAAACAACATGCTTAGTACCATCATCATCATCTTCAGCTAGAACCATGTCGATGGTGGTATCAACAGTGGCTAAATAAAGAGTGTAATCTTGGTGATAGTCAGGGGGACGTAACAACGGAGCAGAAACAAGGAGGGCCTTGAGGTGCTTGAATGACTCTTGTGCAGTGGTATCCCAAAGAAAAGGGGTGTCTCGCTTTAAAAGCCGCTTATAGCCTTTGGCCACTTCAGCATAATTCAGAATAAATCGTCGCAAAAAATTTGCTTTCCCCTGCAAAATCTGCAACTGCTGCAAAGAAGTAGGGGTAAGGAGATTCAAGATGGCTTCCACTTTAAGGGGATCTAAACGGATACCCTCTTAGGAGATGATGAACCCTAGAAGTTTGCTGGATTCCATGCAGAAGACACACTTATGCAGATTAAGATGGATACGATAGTGTCGACAGCGAAGAAATATCTTGCGAAGGTGGGTTGAATGGTCTTGGCGTTTCGTTGAATGAGTCGGAAGGTCATCTAGGTAAGGTTGCATAATGTGTCGAATATCATGAAATGCGTAAGACATTGCGTGTTGGAAGGTGGCACCGACATTTTTTAAACCGAAGGGGAGCTTTTTGTAAGCAAAAGTGTCCCACAAACAAATAAAGGCGGTCTTGTGTTGATCCACAGGTGAGATATTAATCTGGTTATAACCAGAAAAGCCGTCCATGAATGAATATATCTAATTCCCGGCACACTCATCAATGAGCTAGTCAATGAAGGGTGTAGGGTAGTTGTCTTTGGGACAGGCATGATTAATATCGCGATAATCAACACACACCCTAATAGTGTCCTATTTTTTAGTCACAGGGACAATATTAGAGACCGAGTCTATCAGCAGGATAGGGTAATTAAAGCCAGCCTTAAGAAGCTTTTCAACTTCTGCTTTAATAGCTGCAGCCTTTCGGGGGTGCACGGGGCGCTAACACTGTCAGACAGGTTTGGCACCCATATATGTCAGTGTTTCATGCACCACGATGTTAGGATCGATGTCGGGCATCTCTTCATAAGACCAAATGAACACGTCACAAAATTCGTGAAAAAGATCAGTATAAAGCTGAATCTCCTCTGGGGTATAAATTACCCCAACATGGATGTGATCGACAATCCTTGGTTTAACAGAGATGTCGATTGGTTGAGTTTGCGTAATGTTTCAATTATTCCTTTCAGAAGACACTTGATGAATCTGAATGGGTGTCTGAAGGGGTTGAGATGGGAAACAAGGAGAAAACCACTCGAAACAAGTAATCATTTCCCGATGGGTAGGGAGAAACGAGGAATGATGGTGATGATTAGACCAAGGAGGTTCCTCAAAATACATGGTCTCAATAATCGCTTCATCAATAGGAAATATTTCCTTTAAAGGGTCCGAAGAAGCGCCACCTCCAAGCCAAGGGGATTGAATGTATGAGTCGAGAGCTCTGCTCGAGGGAGTAGATTCAGAGGATGGAGCCGATGCAGAAACAATTTCGACGTAGTTGAGCTCGACAGGACTCAACGGCATCTCATCGCCCCAGGATTCTATCTGATCAACAAGAGGAAGAACCCAAGGATCAGATTAAATAGAAATCATATTAATGGGAGTGATGTTGGGAGGTGGGAGTGAAAAAACACCCATAAGGGCAGGATCTTTAAAGAGTCCAACACCCACACTCTCACATGGAATAGAGGTATGATCCACGAAAGGCACGTTGCCATTGGAGGAAGAAGAGGTGAAGAAGGAAAACTTGTCTACCGCGATGATATTCCCCTGATGAGGAACACGAATAACACGAAATAGAGATGAAGCCACAGCTCACATGGCATATGTATGGCTTCGTCCTAAAAGGAGGTTGTAAGTTAAATTGGCATCAACAACTTCAACCTCTACTTCGACCGTCTTCCCCTACAGAGTAATACGCAAGTGCTCAAGGATACCATAAGGACAATACTCTCTCCCATCAAAAGCTTCCAAGATCATGGGAGACTGACTCAGAGTCGGAGAACCGATAGCCTTCCAACAAGCAACAGACATAATGCAAGTAGAAGCACCTTCATCAATGACCAATTGATGATGACTTGAATAAGGAAGGCAATTTGGTGAGGCAGTCTCGATACATGATTGTCTAGGTCAAAAGTGATCAAATCCAATTCGGCCAGGTCAATGCCACCGATGGTCGATAGCAAAGACTTCCTCTGAGAGGGGCAGCTCTGGAGGACTTCTAGTGCGGACATAGCTGACAGAGCCTAGGTTAAGTCCTCAACTATGCTATAGTGCTAAGCAGCACGAGCATTAGAGTTGTAAGAAGACTTCTGGAGTACCCCTTTAGGAGGGGGTCGGGTGACTGTTTCAGTGCTAGGTCGCTCAATATGGAGGGGACCAGAACTGGACAGAGGAACACTAGAGGGGACCTCAGTTTCCTTCTTGACAGATGACGAATACTCTTTTGCCCGAGTACTAACGTGGACGAGGATCGTCCAGGCCATAAATACCTAAGAACCAAAGGGAGAAGAGGATTGAGATGGATCAGCCACCGATTGAGTTTGCTATGAGGGAAAAGATTCTTTGAGCATGACAGGGGTCTTGGGGGCACCTTTCAACAGACGACTAACTTCAGACCGCCTCGGGCAGTCTTTGGTATAGTGATCCTCATCACAGATAAGGCAAGGATAGTTAGGCTTGTGTTTGTCACCTTCCTCGGGTGGAGGTTTAGGGGAATCCTGCTTCGGTTGGTTGACTTTATTCATTCCTTTTCCCTTCTTTTTTCCTTTCGAAGCTTTGTCCACCATGGTGGACTAAACGACGTTAACCTTGGAAGTATTACCAAAATTGGATAAGGCCTAAGAAGTGTTTTCATTTGAAACATTTGACTTTTGCTTCCCAGGGTTCGCGGAAGATTTCTTAGAGGATGTATTGACAGAACCAATGATGCAGTCGACAGATGGTGTTGACGGGGCTTTGGAAGTTCCAGGCTTCGAAGCATCTGAAAAAATATCATATAACGTACCAGACTGGGAGAAAACCAAGTCAAGGTGCTGAGCACGCACAATAGCTTGCTCTTCAGTTACACATGCCCCCATAGCAATGTCCTGGGCTATCGGACCGATGAATGAGGTCGTGAACCAGTCAGTCAGAAGCTGATCGAGAATCCAAAACTTAATCAAACGGCGAAGTCGTCTCCATTCATGGATATGATCGGATATATGCATGGTCGTGGTCTGTTTTAAGGATGTCAGGAGATGTGTGCCCATTTCATACCGAATTGGCAACTGAAAATGAGTTAAAAATGCCATAGCCAATGAGTTAAAGTCCTAAAAAGATCCGTGACCTAGCTCAATATACCATTTAGTAGCATAGCCAGTGAGAGTTCATTGAAAAAGGCGGAGCCGTATTGAATCATCAAGCCATGAATTTGACGAACACCATAGGTGATAGGTCATGAAATGAGCTTGGGGATCTTCTCCAGCTTTACCTTCGAATTTGGGACAATCACTGGGAATCTTAGTTGGAACTGGTGGCCAATATGGAATATGAAGAATAGGATCATTAGTCAATTTGGACACGTCTGGTAATTCCAACATTGCTAGAAAGGGTAATTGAGTGTTAAAGGACATCTGAGGCCGCGGATAAGAAACAACACTAGAGTTCCACCCAGTTCCCTGTTGCCCCCATTGACTTTATCCAGATGGATTTGGCCCGTAGGGATTTTGTCCATAGGTGTTATAGCTGTAATTGGATGGTTGACCCTGGATTTTACCCCCGGCATTCCATTGATTATCGACTTGACCCACAGGAGCAACATATGGCTGTTGAAAATTCTGATAAGGGTTACCTCTGGTTGTTGATAATTTTGGTATGGGGCAAGTTGAGTTTGCCCTTGGGGTTGCTGGAAATTATAAGGCGGCTGGGCTCTAAACTGAGCTTGGGGGCCAGACTGCGTTTGATAAGCAAGTTGGGGTTGGGATTCAACCTGAATTTGGAGACCGGATTGGGTCTGGAGCCCAGATTGGGGTTGAAAACCGGGTGGAGCTTGAGAAGCAATGAGCGTTTGAGCGCCCGGTTGAACAGCCCCAGATGGATATCCTTGGGAGAACTGAGGCTGAGCCATATGGCTAGAAGGTTGGCCTGGTTGCGATTGAGGTTGACCCATTTGCCAAAAAAGTTGAGCTTGCTGGGTATTGGGTTGACCTTACACAACTAAGGGTTGTCGTGACTGGACAAATGGCTGAGTAGACTGGACGGTTGGTTGGCCTAGTTGGATTTGAGGCTGACCAATTTGTCCAGATGGTTGAATAGGCTGGATAGTGGGTTAGCCTTGTTGAATGTGAGGCTGACCGACTTGCCCAGAAAGGTAGCCTTGTTGGATACCAGGTTGGCCTTATTGTATGTAAGGTTGTCCCGGATTACCAGAAGCTTGCCCGAAATAGGTAAAAGATGAACCACCAAAGGTCGAAGGTTGTCCCTGGAAGGGTTGTCCTTGTGGGCCTCCAGGTTGCCTTGAATAAGGTTGTCCGTAATACTGCTGCCCATGAGGGGGCTGCCCGTGAGACGGCTGACCTTGATAGGGTGGTCCTTGAATATTTGCAAGTGGTGCTTGGCCACCATGATAAGCAGTGGTGCCCCAAGCAACAAACAACGGAACCATGACCTCAAACGTAGGTTGAGATGACATAGGTTTGAGGTAATAAACATGAGCTCCGCGAAAAGTATAATAGTGCAATAGACTTTTTGGATCCGGGTTCTGAAGAGCTTTTATATATTGATCATATGCCCCCCCTGTTGGAATGGAACCAGAAGAAGGTGGGGCACTTAGTGTAGGATTAAAAACTCCTACTATTGGGCCACTACTGGTAGGACCAGCAGAAGGTCCGACAATAGTAGTCACTACTGAAGAAGCAGTGACGGCACTGACAACAGGGGTTGAAGAAGCCACACAAACGGTTGGAATAGTCAGAATAGATGTGACAGTCACATTGTGAATCTGGGGTGTAAAAGTCTCCGAAGTCGGAGGGACAGTACGAGACCATATGGAACTCAAAAGGGTAGATGTAGAGCCGATGATATCCGCCAAAGAATTATAGAGAAAAGGAAACAAGATACCAAGGGAAGTGACATGGAAAGGCAAAGTTTCCATAGGTGTAGGTATTTCACCTCCTGCCACAAAGGACTCTTCACTAGAGACGGAGGTCGTCTCATCCATATCGGAGGAAGACATCGGGATCGAAACACCAGGAGGAGTAACGGGAAAGTCTTCTTTGGAAGGCTCCCAAATGGGGTTCCAATGAACGTTGTAAGACTCGTCCTCTAGAGCGAGAGAGTTAAGCGGTTGGATACTCGGAATAACAGGAAGAGTATCACTAACAACCAGTACCTCAGGAGCGACAAAAGATGGAGACCCTTGGTAACTTGGAATGGGAGACGGGATTGATGATTCTGCCAGGATGATTCAATTCAAAATCCTAGGAAAACTAACGAGTAAGGAAAGAACCCTATGCAAACTAAAATGCAAACAAGATCTAACAGGGTAAATGTGAACGTGGCCAAATAAATTTTGGGACACAGGAACAGAACTTGACCTTTTCATCTTTTAAAGAGTCAAGAAAAGGATGAAAATATGGCTCTAGTCGCCTTCGAATATTTAATGAGCCTAAAAGGACAAGTGCTTAGATGGACCTTTTCTTTTAGGTAGTCTAAAAAGGAACAAAAGTGACTACTCTAGAGAACTAGGCAAAAGGTTTACCAAACAACTCGTAAAATTGCATATACACCTTGGCAATCATATGAAAACAAAGGACTTTCCGTACGGAAATCAATCTTCCCGAATGTTGTGTTCGGTGCGTTACGGTTTGCAAGGTGGTAGACATGGCTTCCTAAGGATATAGGATGATAACCTAGTGGGGTCTCCCAACATATACTCGATAGTACTAGGAGCACAAGTTCGTGCTAGCAACTATTGGATCACAGAAGGAGGAATCACCCAACCTTAAGTGAAAACAATAGAGACTAGGTTTAACAACGTCGGAGCACGTCACTAGACTAGACCTCTAAATAATGTGTGTTATGTTCCAATGCGTTGTTAGGTTTATTCAGTTCATTTTGGAGTTGATCTTGAATTATGTTTCAGTTTTCAGGCCTTACCATATGTATGTCAAAACCTAGGATGCAACTAGAATGAATAAAACACCTTTAATTTTGATGAACTCTGACTTACAGAAGGGTAGAGAGATCATTCCCAAATCAAGACAAAACCAAGGCCAGCAAATGTAGTCACTCAAGAGACACAATATACCAACACCTCAATCCCTATAGTGCATCGATACTACTAATGAGAGATTTAAAATTTGCTTTCTAATTTTTCGAACATGAAAAACTTGAAATGCAAAATAGACCTTCACTTTCGTATACTAATAAATGCAATATTTTTATTTTGATAGCTTTTAATTCTAAAGAAACAAACAAGCAAGCGTGCAACTGATTGACCCAAACAACTATAATCTATGTCTGGTAGTGAAACAATTGAATCAACATGGAAATTGGTTCAACAAATAACACTATACATCAATCAACAAGAAACAAGAGATGAAAAGACTTCAAGCACACCAACAGGAGGGTTGTGGATGAATCATGAACAGACAAGTAACCAAGCCAAATAATTCAGAATTTGAAAAACTAGGTCACAAAGCCAAAAAGACAAGATTCACTTTAATGAAACTGAAAAGTGAGCACCTTAACCAAAAGCAATTAAAACAAACTAATAGGTGAGAGAAGGACAACAAGGCATGGACTAGACTGATGAATTCAGGAGGCAGAATTGAAAAAAACAATTCTACAGGAATTGTCACGGGTGTAACACAAGCAACTAATGCCGATCAGCCGCTAGCCGTAGCAACAGAGCAACGTCGTAGTAGAAGTACACGTCTTTCACGCGACGGTAAGTCATCGCGACTGTGTGACAGGATTTAGCGATGCACAGACTTAAAAAACAAAGGAAGCATGACGTCAGCACGACTGTTTAAAATTGTTTAGCGACAATCTTAAAAACAACGAAAGGCAGAGAAAAACTCCCAAACAAAGACCAGTCTATTGTTATTGAAAAAAAAAGGATTTCCCAGATCGACCCAGGCAACCCAAAAAACTGATGGTTCAATCCCAAAATCCAAAAGACATTGACTCAAAATCAAGCAAAATCAATCAAGAGAAAAACATATGACAGACTCCCCAGTGGATTCGCCAACTTGTGATGCAAGAAAGTGTTCCCTCTGTGAACAGAGGCAACCCCTCCAGCCCTAGAGTGGGTCTAGTCACAGCAAAGACAAATCAACAATAGATTTCCTTAAATAGTCATTGTTGGAGGCATACCTCAACCGTCAAAGAAAATACAACAAAGCACGTAACCAGGAAACAACAATGATCTATTTACTCACAAAGTCAAGAAGTCATGAGCTATCAAGTAAATTACATACAAGACATAGGAAAACATCATTCATTGTATTAATGATAAAATGAGAGCAAGCTTACAACCGAGTCTTGACGTCACAAGCCTTCTCAGAGGATCTAACCAGAATGTTTCTCAAGCATTCACTCTTCAAGGATGAATCTCCCAACGTACAATGTCTCTCTCTCACTCATAAGATTTAACACAAAGCTAAGGGGCACTCCACAACCTTCCACAAGCTATCAACAATCCCACACTTGTCACACTCACACCAACTATCTATCAAAAGCACTAGCAACACTACTCAACCCCGGGGAATTACTAACTAGCTGATCATATCAAAGGTGAGTGCCTAAATAGGAGAAGGAGTCTCCATGAAAGGTGGAATACAAAGCTCATCCTCAAGGGAGGTAGCACAAATGATGGAACTACAATACCAGAGGAGTAAGGGCGACACAAACTATGCCAACGACCAGGTCTAGAGGTATCCAAAAGGCCGACTATTGGAATGAATTCACCCAATCTGGATCGTCACGGGACATAAACTGGTTACTTGCGACAGCATCGCGATGAGGCAATGCACGTAGACTTGTCGTCGCAAGAAATAACTCATAACCTCGAGACGGGTCTAGAAATTTGACCGTCGCGGGAAACAGATGTACACCTGCGATGGAGTCGACATGAGGCCATTATGGAGATGGAAACGTCGCATATATTAAGGGTTTTCTCACGACGAGGCAGAAACTTAAGGAATAAGGGTCATTTGTAACAACAGAGAGCATTTTCTTATTAGTGGGAAGATATAAACATGTTGATTTGACACATGACACAATAGAAGGACTGAAATGAGGACAGTGACAAATTACTGTGTAACAACTCCCTTGTTTTTCCCTGACACTCCTTAACTCTCCCTGCATGCATTGGCACACCTTAGCACCTAGCACATCTTTTCATGTTTCCTAGCCTCTAGAATGCCTTAGCACTGCGTAGCATACCTTGTCACTCCCTCCTTAGAACACCTTGAAATCACTAACACTTCTTGTCAAAAACTCTTAATTGTTCATTTTCATGCATTATTTTCACCTAGTGCTCCCTTGTGTTTCCCTAACGCTCCCTAACACTTGATAGCACTATTTGCCACACCTTGGCACCTAGCACATATTGGCTGCATGTCGCTCTAGCCCACTAGAATGACCTCATGTTTTTTAGCATACCATGTCACTCCCCTCTTACCACACCTGAAACCCATTGACACTCCCTGTCACACACTCTTATTCATTCGTTTCCATGCATTTTGACCTGGTGCTCCCTTTTGTTTCCCTAGCACTTGCTAACACTCAGCACACATTGGTACACCTAACTGCAATGAGTTCTACTAACAGTCAATGCAAAAATCCTTCAGAATCTAGCTAGTTACTTGTTCTTCACTAAGATATTATGGTTAAGTTTATTGTATAGTGTTCAGTCTAAAAATATTACTAGGTGTTTTTATCACATGGAAGGTGGCTAAGCCACAAGCATGATGGTAAGGTTCCTAAATCTTGGATTGTAAAACTAACCAACAAATATATGACTATAAGATCTTTGAGAAATTATAGTTCTCTAAATTGATTCATGGTAGTGATTTTCCCATTGTACTACACCCAAGTACTCGATTGTTAATTAGATGTAGAGAAGTGGTAGTTTGATGCCGTAAATGTACAATGTATAGTTCAACAACATGATGGAGGCTTACCTCAAACATCATAATTCAGTTTGTTATCTTCATGGTGCAAACCCCACGATGTCCAAGTGTGACACCCTCCTTGCAACAACACCCTTTGAGTAGTTACCCAGTGACGTCCTTGCCTTTGATTTCTCTCTCCTCATCTTGTTCACTCTCAATTCCTTCTCCCTTACTCTCCTCTCACTGTGCTCTTTTGCTTTCTATTCTCCTTATCCCAATTTATCTTCTCTTTCTACTTCTCACTCCATCCTTCTAGTTAATTAGGGCTTGGCTAACTAGATTTTCCCTTTCTTGCCATTTTGCCTCCCATTTTCTCCCCATCTGTCATTTTCCATCTTCCTAGGTATGTGTTAGGATATTCCGACACATAGGAAATAGTTAAGCATAACTTGGTCTAGTATAGAGTTAGGTAAAAGTGTGTTTCTTTACTATGTACATTTGTAACTTACAATCCGACGGTCATGATATGCAGTGATCCGATGGTTCATTCTCTCCTCGGTAATACCGACACTTGATATGTGGCTTAACACCCAATTGGTCCATGATTTCTATTTAAAGCGCATGGAGGGTCATTTTTAGGTTAACTGTTCACGAGAGAAGCTTATGTAAATTTTCATTCTTTTATTAATAAATTGCTTGAAGTGGCCTCGTTGGCTCAGGCCGTGGACTGTTTCCCTCTTTGAGGGTTTTAACCACGTCAAAAATACTGGTGTTTGATCTGTGATCTGTTTGTGAGCGGTGTCATTTGGTGTTCTGTCTGAGGAACTTACCCTGTAAATTCCTACATGGTATCAGAGCTATTTGAGGGCCGCGTCCATTGGTGATCCAAATCTGAAGCCGGTAGAACTGCATCTGATTTCCATCTCCTAGATCTCCTATTTCTGACAGCTTTCAGGCCGAGAGGACTGCTCTGTTATTTTAGGAGCATATGTTCCAGTGAGGAACCCCTTTTGTTTCACGCGAAAAGGTTTCTGGTAGCCCTAGCTACGTCATTTTTAAGATCTAGAGGTATATAATGTTTTTTTGCAGTTTCTAGTTATTTTTCTCTCTGTTTATTATTTTGGTTTATTTAGCTTCTTTTTTATTACCGGATCTATACCTTTCATTTCTGCGTATGCTCTTTGCCCTGCAACTCTGTGCGATCTGGGCAAATCAGAAACAGAAAGGAAGGATTTTTCTCATGCTTATGCTCTTTTCCGCTGCACCTTAGTGTGATCTCGGAAAATCAGAAAAATTGAGGAAAATATTTAGTTTCCAGGTTAAGCTAGCTTTAAGCCGTAAGGTTTGTTTTTTTTGTATGTCCGTGTTAGGTTTTGTGTTTTTGTTTTGTAGGGAGAAAAAGAGCTTTCTCAAGCAAGCACACAATCCAAAGCTTCAGTGCAAAAAAAAAAAAACAAACCCCCCCCTCCCCCCCCCCCTCTCTCTCTCTCTCTCAAACTTTTTGTTTAGCTCACTTGGTTCAAAGCTAATTTATGTGAGTAGAGGTCTTGGGTTCAAGTCTCCTTTTTGTTGGAAAGGGGGCGTTTTTTTTCATTTCCGTACATTCCCGCACTTTGTCAGCGCCTTTATCAACGTTTTTTCAAAAAGCCATAACTTCTTCATTTGGAAGCCGTTTTCATAGCCGTTTTTTTTGAACCAGCCTAATTTTTCGAGATATTTCCATTGGAACACTTAGTTGCAGCATATATAGCTTAAGTTTCTGTTAAAATGGAAAGTCCATGCCAAGTTATTCTTGACAACACCAACTACTTCCAATGGTGGTCCTACATTATGGATTTGCTTAGAAGTAAAGGTCTTTACAGAATAGCCTCATGCCAAGAAACCAAACCGAAAGATGAAGATAAAGTAGCTAAATTGGAAAATAGGCAATATCAAGCACGTGGGTTGATAGGGATGTCTATTTCTCCAGATCTTAGATTCCATATTGCAGAACTTGATACTCCTGATAAAGCAATGGAGCAGCTTACTAAAATTTTTGGAATCAAAAATGAACTTAGAGCCCATCAACTTGAAAATGAGTTGCTTACATTGGACCCCAATAATTTT
>APFE031532011.1:57411-79679 GCA_000404065.3 Pinus taeda
TTAGCAAGTATTGTTCCTCATGAACCATTCAAGTAGAGATCCCTTGACTCTTTTTGAATTTAAGTATGGGGGATTACGCAGTGCATTATATTAGATATCATTTTTGGGATTCAACTGCGTTAGGTAAGTCATACTTAATACTTGGTGAATAATCTGAAGAAGTGCCTTGGTGGTGTTGTCCACAAACTTATGGACAAGAACAAGAAAGTGAAAGAGAGTTGTGAAATTGGTTAGAACATAGATTTGCTACTAATCAATAGATCCATAACTAATGATCCTGTAGTGTTACTAGATAATTGTTCCTTCAAATAATGTTCTTCATATGTCTCGGGTTATTTTTGTTTTGTTCCACCTTCCATGGGGCTGACTTGTAAAGTGGAGGAAATTTTCTGCTGAAGGCTGCTAATTTAAGCCACCAACTTCATAGGGCTCAAATTGACGTTCTTATGTCCAACTTCTAATTTCTAGTCTTTAAGCTCTCTCTCATATAATAATATATATATATATATATATTATATCGTGGTGTGTGTGTGGTGTGTATGTATGTATAGATTGATGGGCCTTTCCGAACTATCTATATAAACAACTGATCTTTCACTAGATAGACAACGGAGTTAGAAGCCTGAAGTTTTCTATCACATTTTTATTTTAAAAGAGAGTCCTCTAGTTCTTCTCTAACGGTTCCTCTAGTCAGGCTTCCTTGTTTCCCTTCATGTTCACTTCCATCATTTACTTTGGCTATAATTTTTCTCAGTTGGGCTATTTCATGGTTTCAGTGTTGTAGTAATTGTTCTCAACATCTCTGTAATGTTTGCATTTCTTCGATATATGCTTCTCCAATTCACATCCACTCCTCCACATACCATGCTTTTTCTCTTTTCACAACTGGCTTTTGGACATCGTCTTACTAGTTCTCATCCCGGAGTTGCTTCTCTCCCTTGAATCTCCTTTCTTGGATTTGCAACAAAGGAAGGAGAAAAAAATCTGCTTTGTTGGATTTTCCTCACTACAGGTTCTTCCTACTATAATACCAATTGATGGGTGCTGGAAAATGAAAAACCTGAACAAATGCACAAAAATCTACTGTAGGTAGATAAGAAATCAAATTTACTACCCATGTCAGTGGATGGTGTCAATCAAAATCAATGTACTTTGCTAAATAGAGGCCAAACAATTCCACATGATGATTTTATCATTAAACTTGTATTATAGCATTCAAGTAAATTAGTGAAATAATAGTGATGCTACTCAATTACATTCACTCTATAGTAGAAATTGATCCTCATGCACGAGATTAAGAAAGGATAAATAAAAAGAAATACTATGTTTCTCACAGAACAATGGGTAGCACGGTTTCTTGTTTAGGCAAAGATTCAATGCTAGTTCTCTTTCCAGGAGTTTACCCTTCTTTCTACTCAGTGATTATTCATTAAAAATCTCCTTCATTTTCAGTGGAGTGATCTTCCTCAATTGCCCAGTGATATGCCTCAACTGATCCAAGGATCTTCTTTCCCAATGATTGTGCTCAATTGCAGTTGTGGAGAATACAAAAGCCCTCTATAGTAACATCATTAGACATGAGTACCAAATACACGACATTTCCATTCTCCAGCAGAGCTTTGGAAGCAATTTCCCCTTCCACCAGAGTTATAATTTGGCTCCGCTTTAGAGATATTTTGAGGGAATAACCAACATCCAACTTCTGCTTTCCTAGCCTTGTATTTTCCATGGTGATGACCTTGTTGGACTGACCATGGTATCTCTTAGTGGTTTTCCACTAGCTGTACAAAGAGGTCTCTAGGGTCTTGCTCACTTCCAAGGACTAAACAAAATCTGCCACAATGGAATGCTGAGTAGGGTTGAATCTACCATACCAAATCACATGAACATCCATAGTAGGACTACTAGTGAGTAGGGGACCATTCTGATAAGTTAAAATAAGGGGTTTCTATTCAACCAATACGGAGGAACATAGATTGGTTAGAAGAAGTAGACATACAATAAACTTAAACCCTCCCATTCCCAAAATCAGAGAAACCCTACAAACCCTAGTGTTGTTATGTTTTTCCTGACACACAAGAAACGCCTAAATTCTTTCTCCCTCCTTTGTTGGATTTGCCTCACTGTTGGTTCTTCCTGCTTTAATACTAATCTATGGGTGTTGGAAAATGAAAAACCTACACAGATGCATACTAATCTATTGTAGGTAGATAAGAAATAAAATATACTACCCATCTCAGTGGATGGTGTCAATCACAATCAATGTGCATCACTAAAGAGAAGCCAAACAATTCCACATGAGGATTTTATCATTGAACTTGTACTATAAAATTCAAGTAAATTGGTGAAATAACAGTGATGCTACTCAATTACATTCACTTTGCAGCTTAAATTGATCCTCATGCATGGGATTAAGAAAGGATGAATAAAGAACCATCTCTATTGGCAGAGGAGAGTCGCTGAACAAAAGAGTGAAGAGTGATCAATGTCCAGAACAAACAGGGGAGGTCAGAGGAAGGGGCTCCACCCCCTCCTACAAGGAGGCCATGGCCAACAGAGGCAAGAAGCCTCTAGAAATTGTTAGGGAAACAGGGATGGTCAGAAAAAAAAAAAAGCACGGAAGAGGGAACAGGAGAACCCACAGAAAAGAGTCAATATAGCACAAACGACATAGAGTTAGAAGAAAAAATACAAGAAACTAAAGATAAGAAAAGCAAGGGTCCCTGTAAACCCAAAACAGACACAACTCCTAGGGTTATTTTAAATAATCCAGAGCTACAGGTGCACAGGGAGCACATGGGGACATATGCCATCATTTTTAAGTTGACGGGACTATGGCCCACTGAAAAAGCGTTACAGTCGTGGATTAAATACCACTGGAAACCTAAAGGGAGCATATATCTCCATCTCGGGTCCAAGAGTTTCTTTACGGTGGTGTTCACTAATATTGAAGACAAGGACAAAATATTTGAAGGAGGGCCTTACTTCTATGCTGTTGTGGGGCTTTACATGAGACCTTGGATGATGAACTTTGTCCCAGAGAAGGAAACTTTTACTTCGGTGTCGGTCTAGGTAAGGCTCTACTCTCTACCTCTGGATTATTGGCAAAATGAATCGTTAGCAGCCATAGGAAATAAATTAGGTCGCTGTGTTAAAGCCTCTGAAGCCACTAGAAGGGGAAAATATACTTCCTTTGCTAGAATATGTGTAGACATGGATCTATCAGGAGCTCTACCGGAAGAGATAATCTTGGAATTTTTTGATGAAGAATGGGTGAAAACAATAGATTATGAGAACATTCCTTTCAGATGTTGAAAATGCCGTGAACATGGACATATTGTCAGAGGTTGTCCTATCAACAAAGAAATAAACAAAAGAGGAATCAACACAATGAAAGAATCAGATAGCTTCCAGAAAGTGGTTAATCGAGGTAAAGGAAGTAAAAGAGGACTGAAAAATCAGCAGAGTGAAGGTCAATAGTTCAGGCATTACAATTTTCAAGTGCTTCAGGAAGAGGAAAAGATTACTATAGAAGATCAAACAATGGAAGGGAGTTCTGTAGAAAAGGAGAAGGAAAGAAACCTAGAACAAACACAAAATAATGAGTACCAAAAAGAAGCCACTATCATCGATGCTAAACAAGAAATGGATCAGGAAATGACCCAGAATGATATAGACCCAGAGGAACATGAACTACTAGAAGTTCTTGATAAGGAAAACCTAGACCTAGAAGGATTCTTGAGGTAGGGCACTACAGGGGGAGTGGATTCGCTACCTCAAGAAGAACTCAACAGAATACAACAACTTTTTCTATGGAAAACACAAGCTAGGAAGTTAGAGAGAGGGAACAACATAGACAAGCAAGACAACCGAGGGGTGAAAACGATGAAAGCTACGCTGGCACTAGCTACTCAAAACCTAGGGAAGAAAAGAGGGAGGAAAAGGCAGAACAAACTCTTGATGGAGTGTGGAAAGCTGATGATTGATTCAGGTAAAATGAAAGAATTAGCCAACTACTCCTTTACAAATTTTTTATAATGAAGCTGACATCTTGGAATATTAGAGGTCTAGGAAGTAAGAGAAAGAAAATAATGCTTAGTAACAGACTGAAACAAGAAATGCCAGATATAATGTTCATCTAAGAAATGAAATGTTCCATTCAAAAGGTAAGACAAAACCACAGTAAATGGCTCAACAACTATGAGTTCCTAGAAGTTAAAGCAGAAAATACAACAGGGGGCATACTTACTCTATGGAATCCCCACAAAATTGCCATTTTGGAAGCTGAGGCTTCCAGAAATTACTTATCAATTGTTATTCAACCGGTAGGAGAAAGGGACACCTTTCTGGTCACAAATGTTTATGGTCCTCAGAGAATAGATGACAAGCTTAAGTTTCTTGATACCCTGGTAGATCTTAGGAACAGACATACAGACATATGGAATGGTGACAATCAATTTTTGGTGATGAAGGCTCTTTTTACCATCGCCAATGAGCTTTGGTGACATTTTTCGACCCTCACCAAAAATATGAAATGGTGATGGTCAACGAACGCCACCATATATATGCATCAATAGTGATGACCCTCAAAGGTTCGTAACCATAAATCGTTGTTGTTGATATGAAATGGTGACACTATTTATCCATCATTATAGTCATTATTCGTGACGGGCCTTGTGATGCATTTTGGTATTGCAACAAAAGTGCTGCAACTCCCAAGGCTACCGACTTTAATTATCAACCCGGAGTTCGCACAAACTTAAAAGGTGTAAGCACTATATGTGTGGAATACATTGTGTCATTCCTTTGCTATCATGATGTAATGGAGTGCATTTACTGAAGTCAAACCATAAACTAATTGCAGAAAATGAAATGTTTTAAATGGAACCTTAACCTATTGCAAGAAAGAAAGTACAAGGAAAGAGACAGAAATTCAATGCTAAATCACATCATTTCCTAATTAACTTCCAAGAAACTATGCTTTGCAATAATGCTAAATTATCATGAATCTAATGCTAATATCTAATCATGGAAGTAAGAAGCATCAAACATCACTAACGTGCAAGTAATGGGATTGAAATAAATCTATTTTTGTCTTTTTGTCTTTTCATGCAAAATCAAGTATGCAAACTAATTTCTTTTGGTGATGTGGGAGGTGAATTAAGGATGTTGGAGGATGGATGGAAGGGTTAGGAGATGGTTGGATGGTGTGGGAGACTCTTGGGGGGCGTTTGGTGACTTCCTATAGGTTTTCCATCAATTTGGCCTTAAAACAAGCCATTTCAGGAAGACCTACAGGATGTACTAGAAACCTACAGGATGATCCTGTAGAAATTACAGTGAACCTACATGATACAATTGAGAGAAAAATGTGAGGTGTTGGAGGTGATGGGAGGCCTAGGAAATGTGTGTTATGGGTGGAATTGAGTGGTAAAAGGCCTAGGATCACTTAGAACTCAAAACCAAAGTTGGGAGATGGATGGATTTGCTCAAGAAGCTTGGAGAAGTTTCCTTATGAAATGATGAGATTAGTAAGGATTTAATGACCAAGAAAATCAAATCCAAATTGAATGGGATTTTTTTTTTATTAACTAGGATCTCTTAGGTCCCCACTCCAAGTGCAATCACTCAAAAATACCTCTGTTAACCCATGCTAAAAAAAATACAAAACATTACTAGTCGAAAATCTAGGAATTCGAGAACTACTGAACTCATAAATCTAAAAAATGCCTAACTAAATCAAGTGCAAATTCAATGCGGTAATTTTTGTTATGAAATGGAATTTTTTTTTATCTAATGCAAGTGGAATCAAGTTGATTGAAGCTCGTTAACATGCTCTAAAAGATAGCAGAAATTTAATATTCTTTGCTAAAAAGGAGGTCCATGAATCTAGATTTGGGAATAAGAAGACTAATCCAAGCAACTCAATGATTATTATGATTTTCCAAAGATTTTCCAATGATGAAATAATGTTTTTGATCCTATAAAAGAACTTACATCAACAATTTAAATCAATCCTACAACAAGAAATCATTAATTCTAAATGCAAAAATAGAAAGAAATACAAACTAGAGATGCATGTGAATAAGTAATGAAAATAAGGAAAGCAATTGATAAAAAAGGGATTTGAGGCTCCTGGAATGGCCAAGCCCAAGCAAATTCAGAGACCTATGGAGGAGAACAATATTTAGAGGTTAAACATGACACCAATCTTCATTATTTTCATCAATAGAATTACATCCTTGCAAGAAAATAAAATGGAGCTGCAAGAATACAAGCTCTCTCCATAATAACACTAATGAAAATCTCCCATAGAGGCAAATTCAACTTGGTACTTATGGAAAATGATTATGAATCATTCCCCATGAATGGAGGAAGTTTTCCCCACCAAAATCCCTTGATTAGTGGATCTAGTCCCCAATACTAGGAATTTGCATTAAATGGCATCGAAAACATTCCTAGATTTTCTCAATCATTCCCTAGAGGAAAATTTGACTTGGCACTTATAAAAAATGATTAAGAATCATTACCCATGGATGGAGGAAGATTTCCCCACCGGAGTCCCTTGATTAGTGGATATGCTCCCTTGGTTGGTGGATATGCTCCCTTGATTAGTGGAACACATTCCTAGGTTTTCTCAGTTGTTGGAGTTCCACAATCTGTGCCATAATTCCATAATATCTCATTGACTTATTATTTATTATTTATCCTCTAGTAGTAGGGAACAAGTCCTTTAATTATCTCCTCCTCCAACTCTTCATAATTTTCCCAATATTCTCTTAATATTTCACAAAAAATAAATAATATTATGCACAAATATTAAATTATTCATAAACCTTCCTAATGAATATATTAAAGTTAAAAACAAATTATCTAATGAAAAAAGAGAGGTTTAATGTGCTGAAGGATGGTCATAGGCCTTAATTTATGTTTTAATTTAGAGGCATGAGCCTTAATTTATGTCTAATTTAAAGGCCCATCATACCCCCTGTTGGAAGTGTTTCTCATCCTCTGAGCAACTTAGTGACCTCATTGTGCCTCATCCATGGCCCTAGTGGCCTCTCTCTTGTGTATTAAGAATCTTGGATGTAAGCTCTGTAAGGACAAGCCATAAAACATATTTGTGTAAAGAAAAATCCTTGTTTCTTGAGACCATTGGTTTGCCTTCTTCCCCTTATTCAAGATGGTTCTTGATTATTTTTTCAGTTTGGCAAGGTCTTCCACACCCTTATCAACATTCTGATACCTTGTCCCACCTTTTATTTTCCTTAGGACTGCCTCCAGTAGGATTTCTGGGTCACTATAATTCCTACAGGATCGTCTTATAGAAAACACAGTCTCTTTGTAAACTAAAGTAAAGGAGGTGAAAAAATGACAGAAATGGTGGAGGAATGAATGGTAATAAGTGGTAAAATAAAAATGTAAATGACAGGGGTCTCTTTGTGGTCCTCCTTTTCTCTTTGACTATCCTTCTTACTGACCTGCAAATGGAAATTTCGTGAAAATGGAGAGGATGCTCTCTTGTTTTTTTTTTCAAGAATGAAATGGAATGGATGAATGATGAATAGATAATGAATATGAAGTGGATGGAGGGCTTTTAGTGTTGTGGTGACCTTGTCCTTTGCAAAAAAATTTTCATTTAAATGTTGTCCTCATTCCTTGAAGATTAGACTGGAGAAAGTTAAAGTGTTTGGGATCCCTCAACTCTTTAGCAACGAAGGAAGGCCAATTCCATCCCATTCCATCCAAACCCACTCCACTCCAACAGAGGAGAAAAAGGAAAATGGAAATAGATCAATTCCATGCTATTCCCTTCCAAAAGAGGAACAAAGGGAATCCCACTCTATCGCATCCAAAAGCGGACAAAAGGGAAAGCGGCAACAACGACCATCACCCTTCATAATTTGACTTTTAATGGATGCACAAATATTGAGAAAATGCAAAAACGGATGAAGGTGATGGAGGCCAATTTCTTGGAAACCGTGCACTGGAATTTTTTGAAATTTCTTGAGCATGTTACCATCCTCCATATGCATCTCCTTTGAAATAGCCTAGAAAATGGATGCATGGTTTTCAAGTTATGGCAAAAACAAATTTCTTCTATATGTATTTTTGTATCCTATAGTAAAACAGAGCATCCTGTAGTTTCTAGGACAACAAGGAAAATGAGTAGTAGAAGCTTGAGAATGATGGGTGGATGGTGAAAATAGATGAGGGTGATGGATTGGCATGGCCTTGGCCTTGTTGGAGCATTTGAGTGAAGTAAGAGAAAGCGAAAATTTGACCTCTTTTAACTAGGCTTAACCAATTTTCCTTTTGATACCAACTTGTTCTTGTTGCTTATGGATGTTGGAGAGTACATGCATGCATGGAGCAAGGATTCTTTTTTTTTTTTAGGCCTACTAGCCACCTCAATGAGGTTTTCAACTAGTAGGTCTACCTAGGCACCTCAAAGGAGGTTTTCACCTAAGATCTTCTTCTTTTTTCTCCTTTTTTTTTTTTTCAGCCCATTGACCGCCTCATGGAGGTTTTCAATCAACAAGCCAATCTGAGGTGCCTCCAAGGAGGTTTTCACCTTAAATTTTTATTTTTTTCTCTTATTTTTCATTTTGTTGTTGTTGTTTTTATCTTCTTTCTACCCTACCCTACTTGAAAAACAAAATCACTTTCAAGTATAAGAATACTTCCAATGTAACCATGTGCACATCAAGATGACATATAAAGTGATGTGGAGGCTTCAGAGACCAAATGATTTAAATTTAAAAGGATCAAGCAGAGTTGAGGAAGAGAGTGATTCTGCAACTAAGTGACTATCTGGAACCATATTTCAATATAGTTGTGATGTCCTTGGTCCTTTTGCTGATCTGAATCATTCTTCATGGCTTCTTCTACCATGACCTTCGTATCGTCCTCTTTTTGCTGACTCTTAAATAGATGAAGGATTTGATGGTAACTAGGAGGGAGCTTTCTCAATCTCTAATTTTGATGTTTGTTATTCATCAATTGTAGCCCATGGTTCTTTAATCTTCTCTTTCTAATCTTCTTCTTCTGGATGTAGTTCTTCAATGATATCAAGACAATCTCTTTTTTCAATACACTTCCTGAGCTATGGTGAATACCATTGAGCTCAAGAGGAGATGTTTGGAAGTGTTGCATCCCAGTATTGTAAGTGGGCTGAGCTACTTCAATGTGTGGGTTTGAAAATGGAGGTACAAGTGGTTGAGTTGGAGAGGATATTTGAGATGGATGTGGTTGGGGTTGTGGTTGTGGTGGAGGTGAATGGTAGGTATAACATGGAGTTAGATATGGAGGATATTGAGGATATTGTGGATGGGTCCCATAAGTTCCTTGCCAACCTTGTTGCCAAGATTGATTTTCGGGTTGAGATGGCCAATGTTGCCAAGGAAAGAGTGTGTTCCAATTACTTTGAGGTGGATGTGCATAGGCTTGAAATTGTGAATTAGGATCTTGCATCATATTAGGTTGAATAAGATACCATGGTTCTCCTTGAGCTACATAACATTGTTGCGTTGGCAATTGACTTGCTCCATTATCCTCTTGGTGAACTTCCTTCAACCTTGGTAATGAGGAGCAACATTTAACATCATGTGATTCTGCAACACAAATATCATCATGTTCTTTTCCTTCATCTTCATTCTTAACATTTTTACTTGTTTTGTTAGATTGCTAAGAATTTCCGTTTTAAAATCTTCAAACAAATTTCCAAGTTTAGCTTGATTTGCTGATCTTGATGTTGCTTTACGTACTCTTTCTTTTCCTCTTGATATGTGTTTGCATGTTTCACAAATTTCATCAAATGATAATTGGTATACATCACCTTTACTCATGATATTAAGGAGATCAATCCATTCATCCCTAATTGTTCTAAGTAAGATGGTTTTTAGTGTGTCGGATCCTAAATGGTGTAGCTTTTCCCTCTTAACATTATACACAAACCTTTCAATTAGATCCTCAAGGATCTCATCTTCTCTTTGATTTATTTTAAATATTTCTTCCTTACGATCATGATATTTATATTTTTCTAGAAGTATATTTTGCATCTTACTCCATGATCCTATTGAATTAGTCTCTAAACTCATGAACCATTTAAGATACCTATCCTTCAATGTTTCTGGAAACAATCTCAGTTTTTGAATTCTTAATAAGTAACCATAAGATCTACAAACAATTTCAAATTCAAAGAGAAAGGTTTATGAATCCTCTGACCTTAGACCATCAAATTTTGGAAGAAAATATGGAGGGATTTTCTTCATGTGCACACTCCCAGTAGTATCTTGAATGGGAAATCCGAGAGGATCTTCCTCATTGTCATCATCTCCATCCATTTCTTCTACATTATTTGCCATGTTCTTCTTCTACCTGCAAAAGTGAATGTTGATGTGGCTCTTACTACACCATGTAATCAAATGGGGGGGGGGGTTGGTGTTGGATATTTTTTTGTGTTTTTATGATTGAATGAAAACACTAATGCAATGCACCTTTGAAATTAAATATGCCTAATGTAATTAATCTTTTGTTTTTTTCACAAATTAAAAAGAACTGAACCAACTAGGGAAGAAAACAATGCATACTTTGACACCTCCCCGCAACAATGCCAAAAAGTGATGCACCTAAGTATTGCAATAAGAATGTTGTAACTCCCAAGGCTACTGACTTTAATTATCAACCCGGGGTTCCTACAAACCTAAGAGGTGTCGGAACTATATGTGCGACATACAATATGTCCTTCCTTTACTGTCATGATGTAATGGAGTGCATGTATTGAAGTCAAACCATAAACTAATTGCATAAAATGAAATGTTCGAAATGGAACCTTAACATATTGCAAGAAAAAAAGTACAAGGAAAGAGACGGAAATTCAATGCTAAATCACACCATTTCCTAATTAACTGCCAAGAAACTATGCTTTGCAATAATGCTAAATTACCATGAACTAATTGCTACTATCTAAGCATGGAAGTAAGAAGCATCAAACATCTCTAATGTGCAAGTAAAGGGATTGAAATAAATTTGTTTTTGTCTTCTTCTTTTTCATGCAAAATCAAGTATGCAAACTAATTTATTTTGGTGATGCAGTAGGTGAATTAGGGATGTTGAAGGATGGCTACAGGATGATCTTGTACAAATTACACTGAAGTTACAAGATACAACCGAGAGAAAAATGTGAGGTGTTGGAGCTGATGGGAGGCCTAGGAAAGATGTGTGATGGGTGGAATGGAGTGGGAAAATTTGTAAGATCACTTAGAACTCAAAACCAAAGTTGGGAGATGGATGGATTTGCTCAAGAAGCTTGGAGAAGTTTCCTTGTGAAATGATAAAATTAGTGAGGGTATAATGACCAATAAAATCAAATCCAAATTGGTTGGGACACTGTGTTTTATTAAAAAGGATGTCTTAGGTCCCCAATCAAAGTGGAATCACTCAAAAAGACCTCTGTTAAACCATACTAAAAAAAAATAAAAAAACATTACTAGTCGAAAATCTAGGAATTCGAGAACTAGTGAGCTAGTAAATCTAAACAATGCCTAACCAAATCAAGTGAAAATTCAATGGGGTAATTTTTTTTATGAACTAGAATGTTTTTTTGATCTAATGCAAGTGGAATCAAGTCGATTGAAGCTCATTAACATGCTCTAAAAAATAGAAGAAATTTATTGTTCTTTGCTAAAAAGGAGGTCCAACAATCTAGATTTGGGAATAAGATGACTAATCAAAGAAACTCAATGATTATTTTGAATTTACAAAGATTTTCCAAGGATGAAATAATTCTTGTGATCCTGAAAAAGAACTTACATCAACCATTTAACTCTATCCTACAACAATAAATCATTAATTCGAAATGCATAAATAGAAAGAAATAAAAACTAGAGATCCATGTGAATAAGCAATGAAAAGGATGAAATAAAATGATAAATAAGGGCTTTGAGGCTCTTGGTATGGCCAATACCAAGGAAACTCAAAGACCTATGGAGGAGAGCAAGATTTATATGCTGAACATGACACCAATCTTCATTATTTTCATCAATAGAATTACATCCCTGCAAGAAATTAAAATGGAGCTGCAACAATATAATCTCTCTCCACAATAACACTAATGAAAATCTTCCCTAGCGGAAAATTGGACTTGGTACTTATAGAAAATTATTATGAACCATTCCCCATGAATGGAGGAATCTTTCCCCACCAAAATCCCTTGATTAGTGGATCTAGTCCCCAATACTAGGAATTTGCATTAAATGGCAGGGAACACATTCCTAGATTTTCTCAATCATTCCCTAGAGGCAAATTTGACTTGGAACTTATAAAAAATGATTAAGCATAATTTTCCATGGATGGATGAAGCTTTCCCACCGAAATACCTTGATTAGTGGATATGCTCCCTTGATTGGTGGATTTGCACCCTTGATTGGTTGGAGTTCCACAATTTGTGCCATAACTCCTTAATATCTTGTTGACTTATTATTTATTATTGATCCTCGAGTAGTAGGTAACAAGTCCCTAAATTATCGCCTCCTCTAACTCTTCATAATCTACCCAATATTCTCATAATATTCCACAAAAAATAAATAATATTAGGCATAAATATTCAATTATTCATAAACCTTCCTAATGAATATATTAAAGTTAAAAATAAATTATCTAATGCAAAAAGGGAGGTTTAATGTGCTGAAGGATGGTCATAGGCCTTAACTTATGTTTTAATTTAGAGGCTTGTGCCTTAATTTATGTTTAATTTAGAGGCCCATCACCATGAATGTCACCACAACACCTATACTTCTAACAATGCGGCTTTTGGCGATGGTCAATGAACGCCACCATATATATGCACCAATAGTGACAATCATTAAATATCCATCACAATAAATCATTATTGTTCATATGAAATGGTGATGGTCACTATCTGTCATTATAATCAATATTCATGACGGACCTTGAATGTCACCATAACACCTACACTGTTGGTGACGCCACCTTTGGTGACGTTCAATTTTTGGTGATCGAGGCTATGGTCTATCACCATTGCTCATATGCAATGCTGACGGTCACTATCCATCATTATAAATCACTATTGGTGACAAAATTTGAATGTTACTACAACACCTATACTTTTGGTGACATTCAATTTTTGGTGACGGAGGCTATGGTCCATCACCATTGCTCATATGAAATGGTGACGGTCACTATCCATCAATATAAATGATTATTGGTGATGGAATTTGTATGTCACTACAAAACCTATAATTTTGGTGATGCCACCTTTGGTGATGTTCACTTTTTGGTGACAGATTCTCTTTTGACCATCACTAATGAGCTTATGGTGACATTTTTTGCCTCTCACCAATGTCCTTTTTCTTGTAGTGTTGACAGAACACAAGGTGAAGGAAACCCTTTTTTATTCCATAGGAATGTGCACTACCTATTTCTTATTCCATCATCTAATAACTCACACCATCCACAACAATTTTAGGTGTGATGTGATGTGATGTGAAGAGGTCTTCATTGTTAAGTGGAGGTGAATGGGGATTTTAGGAAAGGAAAGGAAGAGCACGATGGATTAAAGAAAGAATAAAGGGATTGAAAAGAAAAGAGAGGAGGCAAGGGGAATGAAAGGAAAATGGGGAGGGGAGGGGGAGGTAGGGGGTCCTCTTCCACAAAGGAGAGGAAGAATCTCACATTAAACAGAGTAAAAATGAAAGAGCGTGAATGGTTACAAAGGACAAGAGGGTGGTTTGGTTCATAGAAAAGGATATATTGAGAGAGAAAAAAAGAAAAGAAAAAAAAAGAGTTAAATATTATTAAAAGGTAAAGGAAGAATATGAAGCAATAATAGAGGAGGAACTTCTTTCATTGAAGTAGATCCACTCACATATATTATTAGTAAGAAGAAACAAATAATATAGTGGAGGAAATAGGTAGAATCTTATATAAGAGAGAAGCGAATTTGAGCTTATATATTGTGTGGACTCGTATAGAAAATTGTGAGGATGAAAGAAGAGAAATAGTGAGAGCATGTTTCTAATGGATTCTATGTCACATTATGAAAAAAGGAAAAAGAAAAAAAAGAGTTAAATATTATTAAAAGGTAAAGGAAGAAGATGAAGGAATAAGAGAGGAGGAACTTCTCTGATTGAAGTAGATCCACTCACATATAATATTAGTAAGAAGAAACAAAGAATCTAGTGGAGGAAATAGCTATAATCTTATAGAAGAGAGAAATGAATTTGAGCTTATCTATTGTGTGGAATTGTAGAGAGAAGTGTGAGGAAGAAAGAAGAGAAATAGTGAGAGCATGTTTCTAATGGATGCTATGTCATGTTATGAGAAAAGGAAGAAGGAAAAAGCATATTAAATTATAGTAAAGATGAAATATATTTATCCCAAATACTAAGGTAAGAGACGTAGGTTTTAAACCCATACAAAAACTACTTGCATGCGAATTCTAAAAAACAGAAAATAAAAAATGGCGAGACAATAAAACATAAAATAAATATTCATAGAGATTTTCCCCTGGATCCCAAAACCGGGACTACCAAATTGATTTTCAATATATTCCTTTCAATGTTACAATACATATATATACATGTTGAAGCATCCATAAACCCCAATCCATTAAACCTAGATTACAACATAACCATAATTCTGTTGACCAGATTTACAAAATACCATGGGCAGAAAACCATCATGCCCAAAACTATATGCAAAAGCCATGCACAAAACCATAGGTAGGTCTACCCACCTAATATAGGGTCCAAAAAAAATTCCCCAGAGTACTACCCCAGACCCCGTAGAGGGGGGCTACTGCCCCCCTCAAACTTCCTAACAAGGCTGGTTGTTGTCCCCCCTGTGACCCCCCTGCTGCACTTGGCGCAACGAATGAGGGGGATTTCACCCTTCCGTGCATGCGGCTAGCTGTGGAAAGAATATAACGCACACTGAACATCCTCCCACTTCTTGTTTTCTTTCCACGGGGTGGGAGGGGAACAAGAGAGGTTAGTCATTGGTCTAGCCCTGTAAGACCCATTATTTCTCTACACCAAGAGAACTTCTTAGTGCTCACAGACATTGTCAATGCATCTTCAATATTCTTCAAAGTGTCCACCTTTACCAACAACACCATTTTGTCCTCAACCATATTCCTTACAAAGTGATACAGAACATCAATGTGCTTTATATTTGAATGATAATAAGGTTTATTTGCCAAGAAAATTGCACTTTGGCTATCACAATCTATCCTTATAGCTCTCTGTACAAACCTCATACTTGAACATAATATCTGCAACCAAACTACTTCCTTTCTTGCAAGAGTGGCTTCTATGTATTCTACCTCTATAGTTGAAATTTCCACTACAGATTATCTCTTGCTCATCCAACAAAATGCACATCTAAATAGGTTAAATACATACCTACTCATAGATATTCTTTGATCTAGATCTCCAGCTCTATCAGCGTCAAAAAATCCATGGATGTCCAAAACTCTATCTAATCCCGGTCTTCCTTGGTAGCACAGACCATACTCACTAGTGCCATGCAAATACCTGAAAAATCACTTCATAGCTATCCAATACTCCTTCCCTAGTTTTGGCATAAACCTTCTCAATACTCCCACTACATGTGCAATGTCTAGCCTAGTATAAATCATTCCATACATCAAGCTACCAACTACACTTGTGTATGGAACATGGTATATGTACTCTTCCTCTTCTTGTGTCTTGGGACACTATTTAGTAGATAACTTTACACTGACATGAATAGGAACCTTCACTATTTTACTATCCTGCATATTAAACCTTTGCAATATTGTCTCAATATATTTCCTCTGGTTTAACCAGAACTTCCTTTTTTCCTAATCTCATTTAATTTCCATACCCAAAATATAGTTTACAGCACCAAGATATTTCATGTCAAATTTGGAAGATAATTGTGTCTTCAATTCCTAGATAGTTTCTTTGTTATTTCCAATCAACAACGTATCATCCATATACAAGACCAAATAAATAAAATAGTCACCAATTAATCTAAAATACACAAAGTGATCTTATTTACTTCTGGTGAAGCCAAGTCCCTATATATATGTGTGAAATTTCTGATACCACATCCTTGGTGACTGTTTAAACCCATACAAAGACTTTTTTAACCTGCATACTAGTTCTTTCTTACCCTTCACTACAAAGCCTTCAAGTTGGTTCATGTATAACTCTTCTTCATGATCCCCATGAAGAAATGTTGTCTTCACATCCATCTATTCTACCTCAAAATGAAAAACAACAACAACGGATAAAAGTAATCTAATGGAAGCTATGTTGGAAATAGGAGAACAAATATCACCAAAATCAATTCCGAGCACCTCAAAATAACATTTTGCTACCAACCAAGCTTTGTATTTCTCCACCTTTCCCGCTGCATTCATCTTCTTGTCAAACACACATTTTCTTCCAATTGGTTCCCTTCGAGCCGACAACTCCACCAGATCCCAAGCCTCATTTTTGTGTAAAGATTCCATTTCATCAACCATGGCCTCTTTCTAGGGTTTTCCATAATCTGAATATACTACTTCCGTAACAGTTCTAGGATAATCATCAGTAATTGATAAAGAAAAATTTGAACAGAAATCAACTAGACTACACCTTTTTGGTTTCCATCTTTCTCGAACTGATATTCTCGCAGCTGGAGTTTGTGGCTCTTCATCTTCTGATTCCTCTTATGTTGTAGAGTCTGATTCCTCTTCCTTTAGCTTAAACTCTATCTTCTTAGGCTCCTTTGATAGGAATTGATGCTTAATAACATCTTTCACCTCTCTAAACACCACATCATGGATGTACACAACCTTCCTTGTTTCTGGGTTCCAAATATTATAACCTTTTAAACCATCCTTATACCCAATAAAGATGCACCTTTCATATTTGCTATCCAACTTGGTTCATGTCTCCTTTGGAACATGTACATATGCATCACATCCAAATACCCTTATATGTGAAAGAGAGGGTTTCTCACCAGTCCATACCTCTTGTGGAGTCTTATCCTCCAACATTGATGAAGGTGAACTATTGACCATGTAACATGTAGTCTCCACCACCTCTACCCAGAATTCCTATCCTAACTCGAAACCACTAAGCATGCATCTTTCCTTTTCCAGCAACGTCTTGTTCATTATTTCTACAACTCCATTTTGTTGAGGTGTGTATGGATTATTCTTCTGCCATGTTATACCACACTTCATAAAGAACTCTTCAAAATCCTTCTTGCAAAACTCTCCACCGTTATCTGTCCTCAACACCTTTATCTTCTTCTCTGTCTGGTTTTCCACCAGAGACTTAAATTCTTTAAACTCGTCAAATACTTCAGATTAATTCCTGAGGAAATATATCCACATATTCCTTAAGAAGTCATCTATAAATGATACATAGTGCACAGACTTACCCAGTGATGGAACCGAGACACATCCAAACACATCATTGTGCACAAGCTCTAATATCTATTTCACCCTCTTAGTACGAGAAGGGAAACTCACCTGATTTTTCTTCCCATATACACAATTTTCACATAAATAAAAATCTATAGAGAAATTAGACATACCTTCTACAATACATTACCATGAAGTATTTGAAGGCCCTTCTCTCCAATATGTGCAAGCCTTCGATGCCATAGCATGGTCTTTTCTCTAGAGACCACTAGATTTTCTACTCCACTATTAGGAACCACGAAACTATTGCACCGATCAATAATAGTGCGACCCTGAAGCTTGTACAGAGTTCCAATCCAAATTCCCTATATCAATACTAGAGCTCCCCAAACCATCTTGCAGGTATCTTTATCGAACAATAGTTTTACACCTACATCATCCAACTTTCTTATAGAAATCAGATTTATGGCCAATGCAAGAATATGCATAACACCCATAAGTGTTCTATTCCTTCCACATTGCAACTTCAACTTGAATTTTCTACGGCTGATTATTCTAGACTTCTTGTCATCCCCTAAGAAGACATCACCACCATCATATTTATTATACTCTTAGAACCACTCCCTATGAGAAGTGAAGTAAGAAGATGCACCTAATTCAATCAACCATGCCTCATGAACTACATGTGTACTTGAAGAAGAAACCAAGTACACATCCTGACCTTCATCTGAGGTTGTTTTTACCTCTGTAGAAGGAGCATCATTA
Organism: Pinus taeda; assembly: GCA_000404065.3. Lineage (NCBI taxonomy): Eukaryota > Viridiplantae > Streptophyta > Pinopsida > Pinales > Pinaceae > Pinus > Pinus taeda. The sequence continues at coordinate 75,599 of APFE031532011.1, forward strand.
GATCCCTTTCCTTTCTCAAGAGCTTTAGATCTACAGTCCTTTTTGAAATTCTCTTCCTTCTCATATTTCCAACACACCTTTACAGGTTTTCCTGGAGATTTAGATCTCCCCTTAGATTTAGATATCTCAATCGAGGATTTATTTTGTTTCTGCCCTGGGACTGTCCTTGTACAAACAAGGAATCACCATTATAGCCCTCAGTATTTTTCCATCTCATCTCCTCTGACAGAAAGGATGAGACTATTTCATCAAACCGCAAGGCAGTCGCATTTCTACCTATTGTAACAATGAGACTATCCCACGAATCTGGTAGAGGACACAACAAACTCATTCACTTATCTTCATCTAAAATTTTTATATCAACAGATAACAACTGGCTTACCATAGTATTAAAGGCATTCAAATGCTATATCACCAAGTCTGGATCCTTCATCCTTAGGTTATACAAATTTTTCTGTACGAACAATTTATTCATGAGAGACTTAGATTGGTACAAAGTCCCTAACTTGTCCCACAAAGCCTTTGCTGAAGCTTCCCTTGATACATTCAACAATAGTAAATATGAGATGCACAACTGTATTGTTCTTTTTTCCTTCTGATTCAACTATGTTGAGTCTTCAACTAACATTTCCGTTGGTTTAGTACCTAAATCTATCATGATCTACTAATCTTTATCCACCAACAGGCCCTCCATCTTAAGTTTCCACAACTAAAAACTATGAGCATTAAACTTCTCAATCTCTATCTTTCTATTGATCGCCATATTCTTTCACCACAACAATTGATTAAGCAAATCTCCCACTAGATATGGTCTACCACAGGCCCAAGCAAAATCCCTCAGTAGAAAAGGTGTCCCCTGAAGCCAAAACAATTGTGATACCAAATGTAGGTTTTAACCTCGTACAAAACTTATATGCACACAAATTCTAAAAAATAGAGATAAACAATTGGAGAGAGCATAAAACTTAAAATATATATACACAAATATTTTCCCCTGGATCTCAAAACTAGATCTACAAAATACCATGGGCATAAAACCATCATGCCCAAAACCATGTGTGATCCATAAACATTGGTAAACCATCATCATAGACAGTAGTAGCTATACATAAATCTAATCATCGTTGACCCATAAACACTGGTAGTTGTGCATGAAGCTAATCATACTTATAATTGTACATAAATATAATCATAGTGGACCCATTATAAGGAGGTGGCATGAAATTAAAAAAGAAGAGAGAAAGAAAGAGAAGTTTATTTTAAATTTTTAAATTTTCAACATGGACACAGATAAACTATAGATTAGTTATGTAATTCTAATTTGTCAATATGTTATGTACTTTAAAAATATAATTTTTCTTAAAATCTTGAAAAAAAGTAATATATATTTATTTGAAAAAAAACAATTTAAATAAATTTACACTAATTTATATCTCAATCATACATAATTGCAATTATATAATTACATTGTTTTCGCTATAAATTTCCAATCAAAAGGGATAACACATCCACCTTAAGAAAAATAAATGTGGACTGATTGATACTTTTTTCAGAGACCACCTATAAAGTAACATTCAAATTTAAATCCTAATCAATTTTAAAATATATCATTTAATCATATCACCTTGAAGTTTAAAACTTAATTATTGTTAAAATACATCATCTCATCAAGAATCCACTTTCACACAAATTTGAAATAAAAAACATTTAAAAAAAAATCATAAGAAAAGAGAATAAAGACATCTACTATAATATTTTTTTTTCAAAAATTGATATATTTCACATAAATTAATTTTATGTGAAATAACATATTTTCATTGAATATACTTTTTATAAAGAAAATTGTTCACTATTAAATATTAATCATGTCACTATCATATAAAACATTCCACTGTGAGAAAAAATTCATAAGGATTGAAGATAGATATTTCGGATATTTCACATTAGTGTCTAAATTTTGTCCACATTTCCAATCCCAAACAGCATCCATCATCATCAAAAAGATTCAAAAAGATTCTTTCCCTCCATGTAAATCTTTTAACAAATAAGGTAAACATATTCATTTAACAATAAATTCAAGATATTCACATTTGTTATTGTATAAAATCAATAATTTAAATATCGAATTTTATTTATTTATAATTAAATTTGGAAAAAAATGATATAAAATGTTTATTACATTCATAAAATAACAAATTTATAGACATAATGAATTAAAAATATATATAATATATTATATATATATATATATATATATATATATATATATATATATTAATATATATATATAATATATATATATATAATATAAAGCTTGGCATAACAACATCTTCATCATGTCCAATATATTGCTCCAATCAGTGCTGGGAATTGGATTGATGGCTTCACATCAAAGAATATATTAATAAAGCACCCGATGACGGTCTATCCAAAGCCCTGTGGACATTGTTTTTTTATTTTTACTTTTATGTTAAAAAATTTGTATTCTCATATCTTACTCCACTCTCAATCTTCCCATGGTCCTCATGATAGTTAAAACTAACTTTAACCCAAATCACATTATCTACACCTTTTGAATTTTCCTTGACCATATATGTTAGGGCCTCGATTTCAACAAGCGCCAGTGATGATCCACCAACTCGGGGAGAGTCTAAAAACCGAATGCACTAGAGGGCGAGTTGGGCCGATAGGCGATGGGTGCATTTAACCAAACATGTGGACAAGTTGGGAGGGTACGCGCGCTCACTAAGGCGGGGAACCCAAACATGTTCAATTGACGAGTGTGTGACGGGTCATAGCAACGAACGTGCCCAGGGCGATGGGTGCTCGCCCAACACGGTGGGCACGTTTTACTGGATGTGTGGATGGGCGTGCAGATGAGCATGTGGATGGATGAGCAGATGGGCATGCAAACGTTTGTGCAGACGAGCATGTGGATGAGCATGCAAACAAGCATGTAGACATGTGTGCAAAATGGCGTGCAGATGAACATGCGAATGGGAATGCGAATGGACATGCAAACACAACATTCAGATAAGTCAGCTAGCGTGTGCAGATGATCAAGCCAACCGAAAGGAAGGTGAACAAACACAGCCTTTGGTGAATTCATTGGTGAAAATGGAATATAAGTACAAGTGGAGTGTCATTCATTCAAATCATCCAAGGAACTTAACTAAGAGGAGTTCAACCAAGCAAGAAGAGAAAAATTACAGGAGCATGAGCTTCATAAGGTTCACTGACCAAAGGAGGAAGGGGAAAATTTACTAAGGTAGAACCGAAGTGCAGGAGGTTGAGATTCCCCAAACCGGGTTTCTTCAAGCAGTGCGTTTCTGTAGAATGGGTTTACACAGGCAATGGATTTCCCCAAATTGGGTTTCTACAGATTGGGTATAGACTGAGTTTCTGCATGCAAGGCTCAAACACTCGGGCAAGTTTTGACAACATAATTTAGGGGTTTCTCTCTAAGTGCACCAACATCAGATTGGGCACGTTTGTGGGAAAATTTAGTTGTGTGCACTGTGTAAGGGCATGGAACTTTGGTTGTACCTTTGAAAGGAAGTGCATGACATAAGTCCATGGATGGCCTGTTGTATTATTATTTGTATTTTTGAAGAGTATAATGGTTCAGGGTTATTTGTATTTTTGAAGAGTATAATGGTTCAGGGCAGGTTTCTTTAGGGAGTTTCCCCTCCTGTGTAAATTTTGTATACACTGTTTGACTGCTTTGTTTATGTATTTCCACTATGTATGTAAATGAGGTTAATGTTGTAAATGAGGTTAATGTTGATTTCCACTACATTATTGAAGAAAGTAAACACTTAACAAAAAATAATCTAAGTGAAAGTAAACACTTAACAAAAAATAATCTAAGTGTTAGTAAGTTGTAGTTTGAAAACTTAAGTAGTGAAAAGAGAAAAATGTTAGCCAATGTCGCACACATTGCCGTTTAACAAGGTTGGAGAGTTGGCTTAAGAGATAGGGCCATGAAAAATGGTATCAAATCTTGGTTCAAGGATGACTGAGCTAATTTGAAGTGTTGAAGTTTGGTAGAGGAAAATCATCCAAGTTAGGAATGAAGCCA
>APFE031532015.1:519-23170 GCA_000404065.3 Pinus taeda
TGCGGGGTGAGACCTCCCTTTATTGGTTGAAGGTTTCCCTCTTCAAAACAATAGGAGCACTTCCTCTAGCAGAAGACTCCAGCTTCTTGCCAGTTTTGGAAGAGTTCCAGGAACTGCACTAAGCGTTTCAGTGTTGGTGGCTATCCTTAAACCACCGCCCTTTTTTACCAACATTTCATAGAGCACATTCAGCCTAGTGCTGCCATGCATTATTGCACATTTTGTATTACAGCTCTCTTCTTGGACTCATACATAACCCTTCGGATTAAGGGGGGGAATGTTGGACACCTAATCCTAAATGGGTTAGTGTGGAAGCCGAATGGACAAAGCAGTCCAAGGGACCTTGGGATGTGAAACCCAACGGTCACCATATTGTACTATAAATGTATATCTCCTGTCAATAAAAAAAATGCACTCACATGCTTTATCTTTCCTATCTTTCTTGCTGTCCATGTGTGTTTAACAAAAGTGTAAATTCTGACATAGCAATTTAATGAAATAAATTAAGCGATAAGTTTCTGACACAACAAGTTAATAAAATAAAATTAAGCAATAAACTTTCTGAACACATATTTATTAATTAATTAAAGTGATGAGAATCAAATGATATATATTAACTCGCATTTTCCCAAGAGGTGTAAGGGCACGCTGGGATCAATAGGTCAAGTAATTTAAAGGTGGGATATTTTTTCAAAGATCTAGTATGTCCAGAGGCTTGAGAGGTGTCATTTTATAAAATTAGTTATATAGATAAACAAAATTATTAAAATATTGTAAAAATCAAAGTTTTTTGAGTGGATATAACAGAAGTTGGAGCCACTGCAAATTTTGGCCATCTTTCAGAGCATTATCTTCATAATAAGAGTGTTTCCACAAATAAGGCTACCCTCTCCACAGGACAATGGGCAGTGTGATTTTATTAGCCACCCTCGGAAATAATAGCATAGAGAAAGAACACATCCAAAAGTATTCTATTTCTTAGAGACCATCAAGTACCCACCAACCTAGGGCAACCCTCCTTCAACGAAACCCTGGGTTCCACTTCACATAACCAACCTTAATGCACCTGAGAGGAGAGAAACTTCCAAATGAACCAGTATCCCATATAAAATCATAAAATCCTATCAGAGAAGCCACAAAACTAGAGTCTGTCACTCCACAAAAATCCAACTACCCCATGGCCCTAGAAAGCACACTTATCCTTCAACAGTCTTGTCCACCACCCTATACACTTAGTTCATTACCCAAGATGTAACATCTGTTACACTGTCACCGCTGCATAATATAACAACCATAGGGGGGTTTGGAGAGTTCGACCATCTGCTGACTCGTCGCATCACATTATACCCCATCATGCCATCACCTACTATGTGCCTCATGGGACGAACTCTGAGGTGGTTTGGGCAAGTGTTTGGTCACCCCCATCGAGGAAAGAATTATATTCTTCTAGCAGTTTGGAGAGGGAGTCCTTTTCCCCTCGGTCCAAATCAGCCACACTTAGAATTGAATGCCACGTTAATGCAAAATCACCACGATCTTCCATTGTTACCCAATTTGCAAGCTAGTCAAGTACTTTATTACTAGATCCCAGCGTGTGGTTGTTATAACATAGCGAAACCTGTTTAAGAGGGACTTGCTTTGAGCAACTTAATACTCCAATTGCTAGCTAGGCACTATCTTAGATGGAGGGGATACATCCACAAGTTTTTGAGTTATGTGGATGACCATTTTTGAGTCTCCTGATATTTGTATCCTCTAGCAACCAAGGTTAAGCACCAGATAAAAGGCCTTTTTCTAGACCCATTATCTGTACTACATTTTTTTGTGGTGACACCACAACATCCAACAAAAACACCTAAAGGGGAGCCTTGGTAGCCATGAATCACCCCTCCAAATCCTGTTGGACCTGGGTCTCTTTGGAGGCCCCATCAAAGTCTAGTTTTACGAAGCCCGAGGGGGATGAATGAATGTGGAAGGTAATGGGATCGGGGTAGCTGACAAAATAAGAGACGACACAAGGCCATTTCGGGGGATAAGTTGAGCAAAGAGAGAATCCCAACTTCAGGTGGGTCAACTTTCCATTCCTCCTCATCCCATTTTTTGCCAAGATAGTTTCCCTGAGATTATCTTTGATTGTCTTCCATATGGAGAAACTTGACAGGGTTTGGTTGTGAAAGATAAAATGGTTCCCCTCTTTCTAGGTATTCTAGAGTAGGAAGCCTCGGATTAGGATCCAAGCTCTATTTATGATCGGGTTTTTGAAGCTCGCCCTCTTCCAATTATTGATCATTATAAGTAGATCCTCATTTTTCCGTTCCAATGGTCCAAACAACCTACCCACCTCTGACCACACTTTGTCTGCTAGTTGGGAAGTGTTTAATAGATAATTCATGGTCTCCTCTTGTTATTTACACATTGGACATTGGGATGGCCCAATAAATCCTTTATTGAGCAACCGATCCCATGACTTCATTCTTTTGTGACCCAACAACCACATGAAATGAGAAACTGTAGGCCACAATTTCCACCCCTAAACTTTTTCCCATGAACCTCCTCTTTGAATATCTTGAGCATTAAGCTTGAGAAGATAAGCCTCTTTAATAGAGAAAGTTTTCCATGACTTATAACCCCAACGAATATTTTCCATAGCTAGGGAAATGAGAATACGACGCTCCTGCAAATATTGATTCAAGACTGCCGAGCTCTCCATAGGATCATCCACCTGCTAGTCCCGGGTTGTTTTCCAGACACACCAATCTAATTAGGTAGGAGTCTCTAACCATACTTATGCTAATTTCCTATGATTGAGATGGATCAGGCTTTCTTTCAGGCCTTGTAGAGCTACATTCAAATCCAAGTGTGGCAACTGCTTCCAAGATTCTTCCTAGAACATAGCGATAGAGTCATTCCTGATCTCCCAGAAGAAGTGGTCACGAATAAGGAAATTGTTTCGGCAGGCTAAGTTCTAGATGGCCAATTTGGTAGGCACATAAGGGTCATGAAAAAGAGAGGCTTGAGATCTATCGTGCCCATATTTTTGGCTCCATATGTTCTTCCATTGCTCAATTCCACCTTGCACCCATATCCACTAAAGCTTCATGCCCATGACCTCATTCATTTCTTATGGATCCCTAAGTCCCATGCCACCATAGTATTTGGGAGCTATAGTTTATCCCATGCCACAAGGAACCATTTCTATTTTTCCAATTTAGCTCCTTACCATAAGAATTTGCGGAAAATTGAGACCAGCTCTTTATAGATGATTTTGGGAGTTGGGAGGACCGAGATTTGGTAAACATAGATGGCTTGTAATACTGATTTCAGGAGAGTATCTCGGACAACAAGGTTTAATACACGAAAGATCCAATTGGACAACTGATTCAAGAGCTTGTTACAAACTTCCTTCCAACAAGTAATGTGCAGAGGATTTGCAACAAGGGGGACCCCCAAGTAAGATGCGCGCCAAGTTTTTATGCGCCAGTTTCAGAGTGTGGAAGAAGTGAATATGATACTTTTATTTATTAAGGAGCATACCTGACGCCGCTTGAAATTCTGCCATAATCCCATAAAAGGCCACTTCTTCTCGGATAGATGGTTCGCCATACAACAAATTATCATCTACAAACTGCTGATGGGACATATTTATATCAGTACTTGGGATATGAAGGCCATCTATATCATTGTCTCGTGTTGGTTTGTTGATTAAACGACCTAGGCCCTCCACGGTAATGATAAACAAGAAGGGGGAAATACGGTCACCTTGGCGAAGCCCACGAGAGGATCTGAAGGTAGTTGTGGGAGTACCATTAAGAATAATAGAAAATAAAGGAGTGGAAATCAGAGAACATATTCAAAGGATCCATTCCTCTGTAATCCAAAAAGTGCTTAAGATAGAGAGTAAGAATTTCCAATTAAGACGTTCATATGCTTTAGAGAGATCCAATGTCATCAACATGTTGGGGCACTTACTGTAACTAAGGGAATGGATAACTTCATGAATGGATACTATCCCATCTAAGATCTGTCTCCCCTCCACAAATCTAGATTTCTTTGGATTGATAATATGGTGCAGGATGGGTTTACGGTGGCAAACAAGAACAAAATATAGGATCTTATAAATAACGTTACAAAGGGCGATGGGGTGAAAACCACTAGGGTCATTGGTAGCATTAGGCTTATGAATAAGAGTAAGAAAAATTACATTCAAAATAGACTATACCTGGTGATTTCATCAAGATTCTTCCACCAGGTCGCCTATTTTGGAGCCTAAAAGGGACCAACATGCCTTGAATAACTATGAAGTAAAGCCATTTGGGCATGGGGATTTATTTCTTGGCATCTCTTTGACAACCACTTCCACCTCTTCAACTGATTTTGGGTGTGTTAGTGCCGCATTCTGGTATGGACTCACAATTTGAGGAATACATTGAGTAACCTTTTCTATATCTTTTGAGTGGTATTGCACATCCTCTGAGAGTAAATTCGAGAAAAAGGAGATCAATTTTTGCTACATTTCCTAGTGCCTCTCAAGACGATCCCTGTTTCTGGAGGATAGAGAGGTGATGTGATTATGCTAACGGTGACTGATCATAGATTGTTGGAAGAACTTTGTATTTCTCTCACCCTCTCTCAGCCATTTAATTTGGGATTTTTGATGCCATAGAGATTCCTCTTGCTATTGCCACTCTTCAAGTTGGTTGATTAGACACCATTCTTCCTTTGCCAGAGATTTTGATCGGCCTTCTTTAATGATCGGGACTTGGATCTGTTACATCGCTTCCTCTAACTTACACTTTTTTTAAAGATATCCTAAAATTCTTCCCTATTCCAGATCTTCATTTTAATTTTAAGGGCCTTAAGCTTCCATTGAAAGTTTTACATTTTTATCCTTCTGGTACCTCCAGAGATTCCCACCACTCTTTTAATTTCTCCACAAACCCCGAGCGATGCAGCCAAAAACCTTGAAATCAAAACAAACAGTTTTTGGGAGGGGAGAGGAGTGCCAAGTCAAGGCAGATCGACCAATGATCTGATCCCAATGAGGGAAAAATGGAAACATCGAGAAAGGGGTCCCTCAGGAGAAAATCCTCCTAGACGAGGAATCTATCCATACGATAGGCCACCTGATGTTGCCACCCCTTCTGTGGTTCCAAGTATGCAGTCCATTCTTGGTGCCCATATCTTAATGTATTTCTCAAATTTGTTCATAAAAACCTACAAAACTTATTAACAAATACATATGTAAAATAATGAAAAATAGAACAAACCAATTATTACTAAAATCTCTACTTATAACTTATTGGTAGAGATTAATAGATTTGCGTTATCAAATATACACAAGATTTTAAATTTAAAAATGAAAATAAAACCAAACCAAATCGAACCCATATCATCTATCATAACTTGGTTATTGATTTCTTTTTAATTGATTTAGGATATGAGATTTCACCACTAACTTAATCTAGATTTTAATAGTTAAAGCCTAGTGTGGAGAATGTTTCCTTATCCCACAAGAAATAGTCCCTTATATCAATTTTGTCTAACTTACTTATGATATTAAAAATCAAATTTATATTATATTATCATCATTAAAAAATCTAATAAGTACCAATAACATTATTGAAAATTGAATCTAATTTGATATTTTAGTTTGCATATTATCCTCCAAGGGGAAGGAGGTGCAGAGGGGGTTCGTGCTCTATGGCCTTAGGGGGAAATGGAGCTAACATACTCCTAGTCTTTGTGCACAATATCTAATCACCAAGTGGTTATGTACGCCCTCCTACAAGGAATTAATTTGAACAAGAAATATTCAATTCATAATCTAGTTATCATGGGTGACTACAACAACATAATTAAACACCTCAACCTAGGCACAACTCCTATTGATCTCAAATTAAATTCCATCTTTAAGAAAATCATGGCTACTCTACTTTATAATTGTTTGCAAGGAAGACATACATAGAAATTGTGAAAGATGAAATATCAGTGATGTGGACCTATAGATATTTTGGTTACACTATTAATAAATAAATTAGACAATAAATGTGAAATGTTAAGTGTTAAATAAATGGTTCAGGAGTGAAGAAAGTAAATGATGATATAAGAGATTGTAGAAATAACAAATCCCCTAAAGACATAGAATTTGAATTTTTATAATGAAAACAACCCAAACTCAAGTGACATGCATGGCATGTTGAGGCCATACAAAAAGGTTAAATGAGTTATGGCTAGAAAATATTAAAAAAAAGGATGAAGATATTCAAATTTTAGTAGTGGAAAAATGTTTAACAATGATTTTCTTCAACATGTGGATAGGAATGTCAATAAATATGCTAGAAGTTGCATGGAAAGTATAAACCAAAATGATATCATGGGTTTTTTCCTCCAATTTACTCCTTTTAAATATTGTCATGTTGGAGAAACATGGCCAAAACTTACTCCTCATTGGTAGGAATGTAATGAACATAAGATGTGATGGGAATGTTATTTATAGGAAATCATGCTACAAGATACATAATATTCCTCAAAGCATATTTTGTAGCTATTGTTAGTAGTTCAATTAAGGACATATGAAGGTCATTCATGGTAACACCAATATATGCAAAGCACATGCACACATTGTGGTTTCCATAGAAATGATGAATACAATCATAAGAGATAATTGAAATTTCTCATCAAACCAAACAAACCGAAGATGAAAATATGGCACCTATGAGATTGTGGCCTTAAACTTACATGTGAATAAATTTTTTAAAAGAGATAATGAATACTAAATTAATCTTATTTTTTTGGAGATTCTCAGTTGTTAAAGTTATTTTTTTTGGAATGAAGCTTTATGTATAATCACTTTAAAAAACAAATTCTCATTTGAAATGAAAGTAACAATTTATCATAGTGGTTATATCTACATGCCTAAGTTGATCAAGTTATATCTAGTAATATATGTGAGTACAATTTGCAAAAATTATAATGTTGACCCCTTTCTCTAGTCACTTGGTGGGGTCCACATGAGTTATGTCTTACAAAAAATATCAAAACTATACTGGTGTGTTTTTAGAAAATAAATGGTTGTAACCTATAATTCTTATAACAATATTTCCAACAAGGCCTCAATTTCCCAATTCCAAGTTCATATGCCTAGCCTACAAAGTGCACAATTTTCACATCTCTCAGGGGATAAATTTCATAATCATGAAGTTTCATTATAAAATTTTATTTTGAATAAAACATAGATTTTTTTTTTACGTAATTATGATGTAGGGTTATTTGAGACCTTCTCAATGGTATATCATCTATTTGGTTTTGACCCCTGATTGTTTAGAAAGAACTTTCTCAAGATCAAGACTAGTTTCAAGTTAGTAGTTTGGTGGAAAAGGTTCATAATATAAAAAGTGTTGTTACTGGCCACTAGAAACAAAATTCAGATTTTCTAGATTGTACCTTACATTGGAACCTTACAAATGACATTATTTTCCTCATTTCAAAGTTAAATGACTAAGAGAAACATAAGTCTATAAATTGTTTTAAGGGTGTGGCCAATGTGATGCACCTAACAAGGTTTTTATAAGTTATATCATATGGAAATACAACTATTACAAAAACATATAAATACCGCCATTAAAACATATACAATCTTCACCATGCATTGAACCTATAAAAAATTTATTTATGCTAAAAAATAGGGTTTTCACTAGTGGGTTTTTGTTGTTTTCAATGGTGGTTTTATGTGGTTTTCAATGGTGGGTTTTTGTGGTTTTTAATGGTGGTTTTATGTGGATTCAAGTGGTGGTTTTATATGGTTTTCAATGGTTGTTTAATGTGGTCGTTTTTGTATGGTGGGGTTTTGTGTTGACTTTAATTTAAAATTAGTTTATTTTTTAATTTGCAAGTAAAAAATAGAATAAACATATAATGGAAGAAAAACTACCACAATCTCCAGACATTTTTTTGTTGTTTGTGTGGTATGTGCGCTCCTCGGTCAAGCTTGGGCAGCTGGGTCAAGATTTTGGCACCTTGATCGAGTTATTGGGTGGCTGGGTTGAGCTTTTGGCTCCTCAGCCGAATTATTGGGCAACCGGGTTTAGCTCTTGGCTCCTTGGTCAAGCTCTATACTCTGTGGTTTGTGCAAAAATGGCATGTGCAGACCATGAACAAGGTTTTTATAAAAAAAGGACCTAATCAATCCTATTTTTTAATAATTCACTCCCAATTTGTTTGGCGAAAATTTTGAAAACATTGCTTGATTGGGCCCTTAGCTCAATCGAGCACCTAAGTAATAGTAGGTTACTTAGGAGCTCAATCAAGGGTTTTCTTTATTTCTTGCTCGAGCAATATTTAAGCCCTCAAATAGCTCGATCGATTTGCTATTCTTCACCCCCAACACCCCGTGTGCTTGCTAAAAAATGTAAATGGGCTTGAAAATTTTACCCTTTTGTATATGAACAACTTTCATTCATTATATTAGTATTACAAAAGATAAAAAAGAAATCTTATGAGAAATGTGACATACTGTTATCACAATGAATGTGTGAAACTGAAAAACATGGTGAGGCTAAGAATTTTTTATCTTAAGAAAACCCTTACATAAATTTACTATATAAAAATAGGGAGCTCACTATGAAAGTTGATTAATTAAAGAATGAAATATCTAGATATTAACAATGGGCCATGAAGAATTCTAAACAAACAAATCTCAATCAAAGGTTGTTTGAGAAAATTAAAAGGTTAAAATATGAGAAGTTAGAAAATAATAATGTCAAAAACAAATATTGAAAATTGAGAAAACGATGAAGAAATTTATTGCTTATAAAATTGTAATCACAACTTATACAAATTAAGAAGTTAAATAATAAGAATAAGTCAAAATAGGAAAATCTAGAGCAACTTACCAACAAGGAAACATTGATGAATCTAATTAAATTAGATAAGTAATTAGAAGTGAAAATCCAAACCATGGCAAAAGATGCCAACTCAAATTTTAATCACCATTAAAAAAAGAAATGTTTTCATTGAAATGTTAGAAAAAAATAAATCACTAGACATATTAAAAGACAAATGTTTCAAAAATAAGACACAAGATATAAGGATGCTTTATCACCATCCTAATTATAATGTTCATAGAATATCTATGAACTAACCAAGGATGAATTCATATGAAAAACTAAGTGGCAATTCTATTATATTAAGCTCAATTGTAGAATCTTATTATCTTACAAATTACAAAATTCGTCGCCACACATTATCACACAAAATCAAATTAGGGTTCCTAACCCCTTCATAATACGAAAATTTCACTTAGTGCTTCATAGCTCATATTATTTTATATCTTCAACCATCACAACTTCAAGAATAAAGAAATATGAAAAAACATTATAGGCCAAAGCAAAAATGATAATACCTTGTTATGGCATTCAATCAAGGCCTACTGAAATTCTTACCAAAATGATGTGCTTGGGGAGAATTATCACCCTAGTCCAAGGCCATCTTTGGATTTTAGGCTCACTTTTTACGCAATGTGTAAAATGCAATATCTTAACAATGGTGTTATTAACTATCATACAATTTAGTGCAGATAGGGTGGGATTCATAACACTTAACACATCATGATGGAGGATAATGAAAGTGGCGCATAGGTTAAGAGAACTAGATGCCAATGTAAAATTACAACATGACATCTTAATAGAAAGAATAGGAACAAAGCCATGAGAAGCACTTTGACATGGCATGATGACATAGATTGCAAAATAAATAATTATTATCCTCTATGAACACTACAATGATCCTTTTGCCTTTTATTTTAAGCCTATGCTAAGACCAACCCCAATGCTAGATGGAAGAATCATTTTCCCACTTGTATGATGTTGTCACTAGGATTAAGTGAGGTTTGTTTAATCCTAGATGCTATGTGGGACAATTAGTATCGACTATACATGGCTCCCACCCACACCCCCGCTCCCACCACATGATATTTAAACTTGCTACCAGATGAAGAATAAACCCCACAAAAACCAACTAGCCTACACCCCATGGCCCACTAGTTTTTATGTTTTGTTACCTTTTCACGAATTAAGTGCAAGATGCTTGCATATTCTATAGTGGTAGGAGGTGAATCCAGAAGAATAATTCACTTTTAGGGTTTCTTATGAAACAACAAAACCAAAAGAATGATCATGAAGATTGGAATTGACCTACGCATCCATATGACCATATCTAATGTTCATTGAATTTTATTTCACGACCTTTCAATGAGTCATATGGATGCTAGCTAATGTAACATCATCATAGTCTATGTATAGTCTATTGATAATGTTTAAGGTGATTAGAAAGGCAATGTATAGTATTTCTGACTTGTCTTATGACAATTTCAGAGTCACCAAACACTTTCAAATATTGAACTTTAAGACCGATAGCTTTATAAAGTCCTTGAATCAAGGCTTCATATTCAACAGTATTGTTTATGCACTCAAATTCTAATCTGTATGATAACATGGTATTTTCTCCCTTAGACTAACTAAAATACATCCTGCCCCTGCACCTTCATTATATTTAGACCCATCAAAGTATAATGACCAAAACAAATGTTTCTATAGTTTTATTTACAGTTTCCTCAGCAATTTTAACACACCTTGACGTATCTGTTTGTGAAAAATTTTCAATTTGAGATGTGAAATTATTAACTGAGAAAGGTGATGATTGAGCAGTAAAATTTCCAAAGAATGGTTCAGATGAATAGTTACCCAGAATGTTATTCTTGAATGCTATTGGCTGGTTTTATTGCTCAAACTCAGTAACAATATGAGTCATATGTTTCTCCCGGTCAATCTTGATTTGATTTGGGTTTCCTTTATAGGGCAGCCACATGTGCGACCAATCGGTGGAAATGTAACCATGAAGTTTCTCAGACTAGTCTCTACTTAAAATTAAACCATAAAACTCAGGAATATCAACGATTAAGATATAAATTCTCTGAACAATTCTTGGGTCAGCTGATAACCCAATGGTAACTGAATTGATTTCTCCTAATACTTGGACCTTAGTTCTATCCAACTGGACAATATGTATTGCAGACCTTTGGGGTTCAATATTCAGTTTAGAACAAATTGAGGTTGGCATTATATTCGAAGAAGCCCCTGAGTCTATCAAGCAATTGTGCAGATTTCTATTATAAATCTCGTAGGTCAAGAGAAAAGGAGGAGTATGGGAATTTGATCTATCTCCAATTAAAACAACATCAGTAGCTTCTACCCTACCAGGAGGTGGTTTACCTGTTTCATTAGCAGCTTTGGGCAGTACAACATTTGGAAGAGGAGAAGAAGGTATTGCATCTAACTCATTGATTAGCAATTTTTGTTGATGTTTAAGTTTACTAAGTTCAAACATTGTGATATTTGCCTTTGTTTTCTTCATGTCTTCAATAATGTTGTAATCCATAGAGTCTGTAACTACTAATGTTTTAGATGTTGAAGGTGGATTTGAAGTTGATGGCTAATTTTGAGAAGGTATCGTTGTAGTTTTCTTTGTGGGAATTTTTTCTTTAGTAGTGGTGCATGTATTCCTTTTCTTCTGAGTTATTTGAACAGGTTCAGGAGTACCCTTACTCCGGGTAGTTATAGGGAAAGCTTCCTGTTCATTTTCTGTATGAGAATTAGGTAGGATAAAGTCCACATCCCATGAAATTCTACAGTTACCTCTTCCTCATTTCTTTAGATGATAGGACTGTCTCTTCTTCTTCATTTTCTTCAAGGTCTGAGTTTGCATTGGATATAGCATTTGGAGGCTTTGATTCAGGTTTCTTAAAGTTTCTAAATGGCCTTTTTGTTGAAGCCTCAATTACTTGCTTCTTGATTTCTATCATTTCATTTGACATAGTTTTGAGAAATTTTTGGAGACCTTCCATATCGTAGGGATCTTTAGCCACTTTCTTTTTTGAATCATCTTTGAAGGAGACCTTTTTTTATTTTCTTTCTTCAAGAGCAGCTTTCTTTTCTAAGGCAATGATGCATTTCTCTACAGCAAGGTCCTCTTTCATATTCTCTGCAAGATTTGGTTTTGCAGCTCTATCTACAAAGATAGCTATATTTGATGGCAAAGCTGTTATATACCATTCACTTCTAAATTGCTCACTAGGTTTAGAGGCAGTTAGAATCTTATTCAAGAGTTTATTGAACCATGAATTGAACTCTTATATAGGTTCTTTAGACTCTATCCTAAGATTTGAAATATCATTAATTAACGTTACTAGAGATCTGTCATCACCATATTTAGTCAAGAATTGTTCTTGAAAAATATTCCAACTGGTGATGGATCCTGATGGCAATGAAAAGTACCAAGACCCAACTGATCCTTGTAAGGTATAAGGGAAAAGCCTAACAACCACATCTTCCTCTGTAACTCCTTTGAAATTGATTGACAACATAAAGTTGTTAATGTGTTCATCTGCCTGTATGCCTGCATCTGGATTAAATTTAGGAAACCATTTTTTAGGATGAGCTAGCAATGGGTGTAATGGTGCAGGCATAGTGACCACACCAATATTATTCCATGGATTCTGTGTCATTGTTGAACTACTACTAGATGATAGCGTCAATGAAGTTCTAGGTGATTGGGAAGGAGCAGATATTGTAGTTTGAGGAGGTTGAGAAATAGATGTTGAAGTTCCAGTTCCCTGTTGAACAACAATCTGGAGTGGAGGAGTGGATGGTTGACTTCGCACTGGAGAAGATGAAATGGATGATGATGATGGGAAAGTTTCACTAGTAGATCCTTCAGTTTTTTTCCTTGCTTGTTTCCTTTTAGGCAAAGGTAACTCAGTAGGTTCAATACCAAGCTTTTCACTCTGAGGTCTGGTGAGAGGGTGAGAAGGAATGAATTGCGAAGTTACACTGCCTTGAGATACCTCAAATTTCTGTGGAGATATTGAGAATCCTTGAAGCTTATGGATGATAGACTGTACTTCAGGAGATTCTGGAGTTAATTTATCTGAAATATTTCGGGGTTGAGCAGTGGTCGTTGTCTCTTCTACTTCTCGCTTGGAAACTGGAGTTCCAGCATGCAAGGGAGAAGTCCGAGGTGAGGTGGAGGGAGATTTACTCTCGGAATGGGTTGTAGATTTGGGTTTTCTTGCCATTCACAGTTCATTCCCTCCCATCCTGAGATCTTAGAATGCAGCAACAAATTTGCTAGCTAATGTTGCTTCTAAGCTCCTGCCATCTGAAGATTACAGCCCCGATAAGTTTTCAGTAGAATTAATTTTCAGGCCATCGATTCCTAACAATGTCACTAACTGGCGAGTGTTCAATCATGATGATGACATTTTAAATTTCTTAACTTCTGATAAGTCCTATGATGATCAAATTATTGATGAAAGTGAGCATGATCTTCAAATGAAGGAAAAGCTTGAAGAAAACTTAATACCCAAACCAGTGGTCAAACTTGAAGATCTTTATGACATCAAAGATAGGTTTAAACAGGTTATTAATTTAAAGCTTCAAAGTTCTACTTTTAGGTTTGAATTAATAAACCTTGGTACTGAGGAGAATCCACAAAATATTAATTTGGGATTAGGACTTACACAAGAAGAAAGAATTGCATTTATCAGATTATTGCACAAATATAAAAATGTCTTCGCTTGGAAATATGATGATCTAAAACATATGATACATCCATCATACAACATACAATTCCAATGTTATCTGAAGAAAAACCAGTACAACAGAAATTAAGGAAGATTCATCCTAACTTAGAGAGTCAAATAAAAGTTGAATTAAACAAACTCTTGAAAGCTAAGATAAATTTTCCTGTTAGACATTCAAATTGGGTGTCCAACATGGTGCCAGTAAGGAAGAAAAACGGTGACATTAGAATTTGTATTGATTTCAGAAATCTTAATAAAGCAAGTCAAAATGATAACTTCCCTTTACCTACCATGGAGCAAACTCTCCATTCGGTGGTTGGTTCTGAATTAATGTCCTTCCTAGATGGTTTTTCAGGGTATAACGAAATTTTGGTCCACCCTGATGATAGACTTAAGACTACCTTCATAACCAACTGGGGAACTTATGCCTATCAAAAAATTCCTTTCGGATTAATCAATGCTGGAGCTACATTTCAAAGAGCAATGGACATCGCATTCAAAGGCCTAATCAATAAATTAGTAGTTGTCTATTTGGATGACATTACTATTTTCTCTAAGAAAAGATCAAATCACTTACATGATTTGGAAAAAATCTTTGAGCGCTGCAAAAGGTATGGCATTTCACTCAATCCTAAGAATTCATTTTTTGCTCTTGACCAAGGTAAGCTCTTGGGTTTCATTGTTTCAAAGGATGGTATTTATATTGATCCAGAAAGAATCAAAGAGATTTCTAATATTCCGTTACCACATAATAAAAAAAACAATGCAATCATTTTTAGGCTAGATTAATTTTGTATAAAGTTTTGTCCCAGATTTTTCGCAGATTGTTTTACCATTACAAACCATGATTAAGAAGAATTCAGTGTTTAAATGGGGACATATAGAAAAGGAAGATTTTGATTCGATCAAGCAAGCAATCATAAATGCTCCCGCATTAAACACTCCTTATTTTTCAAATAATTTCATTCTATATACTCCAGCATCTGATTCATCTTACGTAGCAGTGCTGACACAAATCAATAATCAAAACTTGGAAGCACCAATTTCATTTTATAGTTCAAACCTTCAAAGTGTTGAACTCAATTACTCCGAAGTTGAAAAACAAGCCTTCGCTGTATATAAAGCCATTAAACACTTCAGGCCCTTTCTCTTTAAGGCTCATACAAAATTTATAGTCCCTTTTTCAGCAGTAAGACAGTTACTAATTCAAAGGGAATTGGGAGAAAAAATGGCAAATTGGGTCACCGCATTACAAGAATATTATTTGGACATAAAACCAACAAATATTGTCAAAGGCCAAGATTTTTGCAGGTTGTTAGTAGGAGCTTCTAATATTAAGGAACATCAAGGTACAAATGGTATTGAAGAAATTAATGAGATAAGTACAAACAATCCTGAATCCCAATATGCAAATTTGATATTCTATTTAAAAAATGGGTACGCTCCTTCTAATCTTTCCTATAAAAATAAACGTGCCATAAGACTAAAGGCAAAGAATTTCATGATTGTTGATGATGTGTTGTTTAGATGGAATTATGATTCAATTTCGTTAAGATGCTTAGAAAAACCTGAAGCGCAAAAGGTCTTGCATGAACTACATGATGGTCCGGCAAGAGGAAATTTTGGAGCTAATATAACAACCCACAAAATCATTCATGCTGGGTATTATTGGCCCACCTTATTCAAAGATACTCATGAATATGTAAGGAGATGGCAAACATGTCAAACTACCAATGGAAGACAAAAGAAGTCAGTTTTTCCTTTGCAACCAGTCAACATTGAACAACCCCTTGAACAATGGGGATTGGAAATCATTGGAGAATATTCCACATTCATCCAAGCAACATAGGTATATCCTTACAACCACTGATTACTTTACTAAGTGGGTGGAAGCAATTCCTTTGAAGACAACAAACTCTGAGGCAATCATTGAATTCATAGATCAGTTCATCATTACCAGGTTTGGTGTCCCAAACGCTCTTATTTTTGATAATGCATCTTACTTCTCCAATAATTCTATACTTGAATTTGCTATCAAGAGAGGATTCAAATTGAAATATTCGGCAAACTACTATCCTTAGGGTAATGGTTTAGTAGAATCTACCAATAAAATTTTTATCAAAATCATTAAGAGAAATATTGAACAGAATCATAAAAACTGGCATAAGTCTTTGATATTTACATTATGGGCAGACCATATAACACAGAAAGCCTCAATAGGCACTTCTCCATTTAATCTAGTGTATGGAAAGGAGGTTGTCATACCATCAAATTTAATACTTCCATCACTAGCCTTAGTGCAGTTTATTGAAGAAATTCCCTCATCTTCTATTCAATTAAGACATGATCAGATCCTGAAACTAGAGGAAGAAAGGGAGAAAGCCTGAATTACACATGCAAAGTATCAACAAATTATCAAATCTTCTTTTGATACAACTTCAACAAGCTCAAAACATTTACAAGTTGGTGATCTAGTTTTGAAATGGGACAAGGCCCATGAGGATAAAGGAAAGCACACTAAGTTTCAGAAAATGTGGCTTGGACCATTCCAAATCAGTGAGAAGATAGGGCCATCTACATTCATATTACAAGATCTATCAGGAAAGAGTGATTCTCTTCCTGTCAATGGCGTTATTTTGGAAAAAAAATTCAATTGAGGAGGTAACCCCTTCTCACTTTGTAAATATTCAATTTCTAGTTATATTTATATAGTTATTCTTGTTTTAAGAAATAAAAGCTGTAAATAGCCTATTATTGCTTTTTACTATATTGAAAAAGTCACTCAAAAGAAAATAGTATTAATATTTACTTTTGATAGATGAAAAGCCTTGAAGGAAAAAGAAAATTCTAGGAATTAGGTATGATTGAATTCTGAAAACCCTTCTTATTTTTGTAAAATCTTCTCAAAACTTAAAATACTGTAAATCATTCTAAAAGTTTTAGAAGCCTAAAAATGGTTATCAATACAAAGCAAAGACTAATTCAAGCCTAGCATCTTCAACTCTCAAAATTGTCATCCATGTTCTCATAAGGAGAAAATTATTCACTCCATCCATCAAAGTTTATGATTTTTCAGAGTGTAATTCTAAAATATATTTGATATAAAAGATAAGAGGTCTTATCATAAGCCTGCTTACCATGTTCATAGGGGACTAGTTCAACTGACATTACCAACACTGCATACCAAAACAGTGTAATGGTTTATAATTATAAGACAAGGGGTCTCATCACGAGCCAGCTTGTTCAGTTAAATTACAACCAGTGAATGACATTGTCAACAGCTAGCCACCAAACCAGGACAATGGCTTTTTATGTTACAAAATAAAGGAAAAAGAAAATGAAATACAAAAAATGTGGAAATATGTCTTTTGGATCCATTCTTTTAAATTATACTCTGAAATGGATGGAACAATGAATAATTAAATGGTTAAAAAGTAACCCTGTCGAGACTATGGACATTTGTTGGCAGCAGTAACTCTACCTGTGACAAAGAAGTCATTATATAAGCTAGGTAAGAGAAGTATTTTGTTTTATCATTATCAACCAAGTAAGGTTTACTTAAAACTTAGGATGTATTTAATTTTGAGATGAGAAAGAAATAACAAAAATAGTTTTCATTACATTCAGAATTTATAATTCCCTAGCTATATTAGATTTTCTCTATCTATTAAGGTTTTCAAATTAAGAAGTTAAAGTATTATATTATTTTCATAGAGATAATTATTTCTCCTAGTGAATCTCCAATTGTTGTGTTGTATAAAAACCCCCCATTTCATACAAATTTTTATACAAAATCTTAATATGAAATGGGTCCCTCAAAAAATTAACTTAGTTAGATGTGTGAATAAAATGGTATGTACCTCATCATAAGAAAAATCCTTGTTAAGACCCCCGATGTAAATAAATCTTGTATATAACCTTTTAAATATCAAATAGAGTGCTCCTTTATAATATTTAAAAATCATTCTATATTTTGATAAAGCGATCAGAGATCGCATATCACAATATTAAAGGAAACACACAAAAAACAACAGCACCCAATCCTCCGACCCGAAAAGGTAATCGCTATCAACAAATCAGGGAAAACAAATGCCAATGCACAATAAAGCGAAGCCCCTCAATTCCTCTGATGCGATAAAGCTAATCGCAATCGGCAATTGGCGACTCGACCATGTCAATAATAAAGGGACATATGAGAAAAGCATAATCAATTCCTCCGATGTGATAAAGCTAATCGCAATTGGCGATCGGCACTCGGTGGAGTCACATGATAAAGATATGAAGGACCATACCAAATCCCGACTACGATCTATTAATTAGGCGCACATCTCAAAAAGAAAAAATACATTAAGAAAGTCTGCATGCATTATATTGTATCACATTTCGATTATCGGAAATATTTAAAGCAACTCTTAAAAGCCTTCCCTTTTACACTCTCGATTGTCGATCAATAAAATCTAAGGCACGCTTAAAACAATCATTCGGCATATGGGCAACGTCATGGGCATTTATGATGTTATTTACCATGATTGACAGTTTAAATGGCTATTCAATATTGCAGCTAAGGATGGATCTTTCAAAGTATTTCATCCGTGGTAATCCTTAACTATATTGTATTTTATGCCAATCGATGTAATTCTATTCATTATCATATTGGCTTGCAGCAACATCTTCTCTGTATCACTGTTTGCAACTGTTTGCGCATAATTCTTCAGAAACCAGAGAACCAAAGAAAATGGGTAAGAAATCAAAGAAGTCCGCTGCAGTAGCTCCTACAACAGTAGCTCATTCAATCAAAGATCCCGGACCAAGCAAGAAAGGATTAATCTCAGATACGACATGCCTTGGTCTAGGAAATACGAGCTGAGAGAGCATTTACAATCTAATAGAAGCTGAGGACCCTGAGGAATTATCAGAGGAGGCCACAGCCGATTCAAGTAACAAATCAGAGGGAACTCTTAAAGAATTGGCTTGTTCCTATCTACACAGAATAGCAGCGTGAGCTAAAATCCTGCCATATACTAACGTAGTAAGATGGGTGGTGGAAAAAATTCCAGTCTCAGACAGAACCTTTTGTACAGCTGATGGGAGGATATTTGGCTCATTTCAGCCTGAGGATCTCATAAAAATGTACCACTTACCTCGACCTGAGAGGCGATACAACAAGGCATTCTTGGAGGCATTTGCAAAGGAGAACAATTCAGAGTCAGCACCGATAAAGCAATGGAGACATTTCCCCGAAAAGCACAAGCACGAGTCATCGGGTAAGTACTCTGTTGACTCTTTGGCTTCCCCTTATTGTTATGTCGGGGCTATGATGTGTAGGATGTGGGGAATACATGATTCGACCAAATTCACCATAGAAATGGTTCCCCTAATGGAAGATACAATCAACGGTTATGTGATGGATTGGGCTAATATCTTGTCCGGTAAACTAGCCATAGCAATTTTAGAGTACAGAAAAAATGTGCATAAAACTTCCCGAATTATTCTCCCGTTCTATTACATTGCTTATATAATGGATACCATTTTCTTTAATTCTGAATATCCAATACTTGGGTGTAAATGGACTCCTCAAGACTCGAATCCAATCCATATTTACCACCAACAGTTATGGAAGGCGAATTACAAAAATCATTTGTATAAAATTTGCAATGGTTTTATTCTCCCTGTATATTATTCTATTTTTAATAAACCTGCTCCAAGGATATCCCCAAAAGCAGAAATTGATTGAACAACAGTAGGCAGTTGGTTCGGGGAGGAGAAATTTACTTACATAAGGCTTTTTGGTAGCCTTACTAAACCCCATGTTCTTCCCTTGTATGTGCCTGATAAATTGTTAGCTCGGGAGTTGGCCTACCAAATAACAGTAGAAGGGACATCTAAAACCCTTAAGGATTCAAAGAAGCACATTTGGCCAAACTTCCCTTTACGGTGTGGCATTTTCACTCTGCATAACTATCAGCATGTAGAGAAGGAGACAACAAATATGCTAATGCTAAATCTGGCCATACTTCCTAACAGGCCATATGATCCAAGATAGGTTGCTTATAATGTCATGTCTCAAGCCAAACTTGCTAGGTTTGATCATAAAGTCGATGAATTCGATGATCTATTTTCCTCAACTGAATCATTATTTCAAGTTAAAGCATTAGCCAGGATGAGGTATCAAGATGAAGGACTGTAAATGTTTAGTATGCTTAGAGACCAGAGGTTACAAACTCTGCCTCTAGACCTATTAGCCACAACCCCTACAATCCAGTCAAGCGAAATTGAACAGAAAACTGTTGACAAACCTCCTACAGTAGAAGAAGTTACTGAGAAAGAAAAAACACCAGAGTAAGAGCAAGAACAAGAAAAGGGCGGTGAACTTATTAATTTAGACGTTCACATTGATCCCAAACTACTCAAAGAATGGCAACAGTTTGACTCAATTATCAGCAATACTGAGAGCTTGCAAGGATTTAGTACACCCGAAGTAACAATTGGACAGAAGACAACAACTAATATAGTTCCAACTGAAGGAACTAGCGGCCCATCCATGAACCAGACAGATGTTGAAATGATTCCAAAAAACCCTTCCAATGAGATTGTTCTACGTGTAGAAGAAATACCAATGTCTTCTACAGCCCTAAGCATAGGGCTGTAATAAAGAGACAAAGAAAAAAGAGAAAACTTGATCAATCTTCTCTTTTACCTACACAGATGGAAATAACTAATTTGGTATGGAGAGAGGAAGTCAACCCTTCCGAAGATTTTACTAAACTCTCTCAGTATGCCGGGGCATATACAACAACTACTATGGACAAGGCATTGGAAGTCAACAATTCTCTTAAAGAAAAGGATCAAGTGATCATCTCACTAGAGATACAAGTACAGGAAAGGCAACAGAGAATAGAGCAATTAGAACAACAATTAGCAGCACAGAAGCAATCAAACGTGCAATTAAATGAGCAATTGCTCAAAGAGAAACAGAGGATAGACCAACATGCAGTTCAAAAGCAAAAAGAGTTGTCTCAAGCATTGAACAAGCTAAAGACAATGAATGAACATTTGAGCAAATCGAAAGATGAACAGATTGCTCAGTTGTCATTACAAATAGAAAAGTTCAAGGAATTTCCTAAGGTAGAGGAATTCAAATCAGAGGCTCTTCAAATAACTAAAGCATTATCTACTCAGTTGAACTTGTTATGTAATAATATTTCTCTTGTTCCTCCCTTCCGTGAGATTTCCTCGTCCATGATTGATAAGTCGGTTGAAGACAGACAAAAGTTGGAGCAGGCAGATGAAAAACTAATAGAGTTTCTTTCTTGGCAAGAAACCAAGGAAGGAAAATCCGCAAATCTGCCTCAAATTCTAGAATCACACAAGGAAATCCTGTTCCTTGAGTGGCAAAATCAACTGATGAAGGCAGAAAGGGCAACATCGAGATGTAGATCGACGACTGGTAATTTAGTGGAATTGATTAATAATACTCTTTATTTGTCAAATTTAATTTTAGAATGTACCCCAGGGAAATTACCATAAGTCAAAGCATTGGAGTAGACATGGAAGCAGGAGCTGGAAAAGAGGCAGAGATTAATTGCGGGCATCCAAACATTTACATGGGAAACTTTTTGGTTCTTCCTTATGAAACCATACAGTCAAAGGACAACAATCAAATTCTTGACCGATGCAATCGGTTACATGATTCCTGAGATTCCTAATGCCACCTATACTGCCCAACTACATTCGCGTATGAGTCATCCTCTAGAGCTGCAGCTGATGCTCGCCATATGCCAGCTCAAGCCGAAAGATAGTCAACCGAAACAATGAACCATCTTTACCAACTGCAAGCATATCTATTTCGGGGAGATTTTCATGTATTTGTGATTTGGATATACCAGCTTTCAACATTTTATTTCATAGTTAGTTAGTCTAGATATTATTTATAGACCCTTTCATGTTTTTAGAAAGGGTTCTAAAAATTTTGTATGAAGACTTGGATTGGAAGTTGCACTATTGTGCTTCCAATATATATATATTTTTTATGAAACTGGACCTGAATTCTAAGCTTTTAATGAAGAGTACTTTTGTCTGATATGAACTACTGCTTCCTATAAGAGTATTTCTAAGCTAGAGAGTGAAAACTCATATGGTACTATTATCTATGTTTTGCTTCATTCTTTTATGTGGACTAGCATTCATTCATTTTTGCTATTATTGACGTATGTATAAGCTCTTACAACAATCTCTTCTACTTATCACCTTTGAATGTTCAAGAATTGTTATTTTTCATCTATATATGCATCAATGATATATAAAGATCAGTGCAATAATGTTTTAATTATTAATTTGTTAAACTATTTGAACAAAGTAATTATCATATGAATGAATATTTTTGTTTAAAAATAAAGTCATCTACATGCTTACTTTTCAATAAGAACCATTAAGAGTTGCACTAAAACAAAGATTTCCCGGGATAGATTAGCTAATTACATTATTGCATTTTAGAATAAATCTTTCAACATTTGATCCGGATTTAAACGGGAACACAACAAATTACAGAGATAACCATATACACAAATATGCAGCGGAAATAATACTTCATTTCATTAATGGAAAATACTGAAATATGCTTACAATCAGAAATGGAAATAAACTAGCTAGGGTGATGGTAGCTATCTCTGAGAAGAGATGTGTGGGCTACATGCCTCTGAACTGACTTACAATGAGGCTCGAAGGCCTATTTATTGTTGAGAAACAATGAAAAACCCTTAAAATTCCAAAACCTAACCCTAGGAGATGAAACGCCAAACTGTGGGCCCCGTTTGGGGGTAAGTTGGTACATCAACTTCCCGGGGTCGTAACTTTAGCATATGATCTCCGTTTGACGCGTACAATAGCGGACCCATGTTGCCCCTGGAATCCCAAAAAACGTCGTTTAGGGCCTCAAAACGGCTCTGGAAGTTCAGGACCCGAAAAACTGCTAAAAATAGTAAGTTGTGCTACAATTAAGGAAACTGAAAATGCTGA
>APFE031532022.1:0-34860 GCA_000404065.3 Pinus taeda
AAAAAGACAAAAAAAACTAGAAATATTAACAATTTTTTTCCACAATGTTAATATATTACTATTATTGATCTCGGTTATATGTTTTTTTTTCCTACTTGTATAATAACTCTTATTTTACCATTATTCTAAAAAGATAAAAACAAGAAAAAATAGAAAAATATTAGTAACTTTTTTCCCAGAAAAATATAAAATATTAGTAACTTTTTTCCCAAATGGTACTAAATCGTCATTATTGATTTGGGTCATATGTTTATGTGTTTTTTTTTTCCATCGATGTTTTATTTTTCTTTCTAACTCTTTACCTGAATCCTAAAAGGGAAAAGATTAAAAAAAAAAAACGCCATTCTAAAATGGTAGTAAATTGTAAATACTGTTTTGGGTTAATTTATCTTTAAGAATATAGGAAAAACGTAGAAATATTAACCAGTTAAATTTTATAACTTAAATAATAGTAAATTATCCCTACATTTGGGTTTATATTGTTTTTTTTAATTTACTTTTTGGTTTATTTATCTTTCTGTTTGATCGTCGCTCTGGGCTATGATGTTTTTCTCTTTGTTATTTATTTTTCTACTATTTGGATCTTAGCTCTAAAGGTTCAAGATGAATTGGTTAAAGGTCCCAGATGAATTGGCTATATGCTTTATGCATTATTTTTCTTTTCATTTTTTTTTTTAATTTAGAAAATTTCTAAATTTAGTAGATATTTTTAGAAAATTCTAAATTTAGTAAATTCTTAAAATGGAGAGGATTAATCCAACTTCCTCCACCAAATATTGAGGGAAAAAATTCTCTTGAGAAATTCTGGAGATTTTTTCGTCTAAATTAAATAGCCATCCGAGTCATTCCTCTACGTTAAATAGCCATGTGATTCAATTGCGTAGAGGATTAATTTGGCGAGTGAATTGATTTAATAAGGTATTTGATTTTACTTTGGAGTGTTTTTCTCGTTTTGCTCTCTACGTCAGAGTGAGTGGAGCACGTTATTCAAAGAGGTTTCTGATATAGAAAAACACGCGGTTATGGAAGCTGGATTTTCGCTTTATGCAAGGATGAAGATCCTCGTTTCTGTTTTAATCTTATTGAGCTTTAGGGGTGCGTACTTTACCTAAAATATTGATTGGGTATTCAATTTATTTGCACGGAATATTTTCTCACATGCCTCAAAAACACTAATATGATACAATAACCATTTTATTTGGGTGATATTGCAGAGATCGTCGCGAGAGAAATTAGTGATCAACAAAACCCGTCTTCGTTGGAACGTGGTGGCCCTGCTTTCTTTGTAATCTTTCGTTTCTAATCCATGTTTTCTCTGTAATCTTTGATACTAAATACACAATATATATTATCTAAATCTTGGATGTACACTAAATGAAAAAGACGGTTGTTACAGGTGAACGGGATGGGAGAGGGTAGAAGCGAGGTGGCATTTCCCACTAGCTCCGCGCCGCCATCATGTGATAGTAAATGCAAGGGGTGCACTCCGTGTAAGTCTGTGGAGTGCTCCCTCACTCCGAAATTGCAGTGCCCCGGCACTGCAAAACGTAAAGACGCGGATGCGTATCCCTTGGTGTGGAAATGCGAATGCGGCAACCAAATCTTTGACCCATAGCCTCGTATGGCGAAACTGTTGGACTGATCGCAACCTTTTGCCTATGGAATGTCCTTCTACTTACCTTGGACTAGGGATACTAATTCCTAGTTTTTTAATGATAAGGGTGGTTGAGATGAGTTTGCATTGAATTAAATAAAACTGTCTTATTTACATTTTAATAAATTGAATTTTCATATCTCACTTTCACTAGAAGAAATTTTACTATAAATATGGAAGTATTCATATTTTAAGATTTGTATTTAATTAGTTTTTGTTAGTTACACTTCAATTATAATAAATACGAAATTTGGTGAGATTTTTTTGCAAATCAATCCAAAACCAAGAGCGCAACTTTTATTACACAATACTTAAGTTCATTATATTGAATATTAATGATTTCGATGATTTGTTGTCATTTTTTCTATAATTTTTAGATGTGTCAAAAAAAAATATCTATTTATAGTCTAATAAAAAAATTATTTGTTTATAGCTTTGTTAAGATATGTTTACAAAGGCTTTAGTTCAAATGTCAAACTACTTTGAATTTGAATAATAGAACAATTACAATTTGATAATAAATATTTTTCAGAGTATGTGAAGAAAATAAAACTCTCTTTTTTCTCTTATTGTGCTGATTTTTGTACATATAATATAACATCTTAGCTTAGTGAGTATTCATAAGATTTGTCTCAAGTTCTAGGTAGAAAAATTTAAAAATCATGTTACCCTAACTACCACCTTGTTAATGGACAATCCTTGTAGATGTTACAACTACCTATTTTAACATGGATACACTGATCCACTTTTCAGGGAATAGTTTTAATCCCCTATATCACTCTATTAAGGAAACTTGTGATAACAATTTTATAACTTATTATTATTCGGTTGTTTTTAGTTTGTAAGACATTAGCAATATATTTGAAGTCAACGCTTATGTGAATACAATAAAAATTACAATTATAGCTTTAGCGTAATATATTAAATTTTCATTAAATTTTAATGTTGTCTAAAATGATAAAATTACACTCCTAGTATAAAAATAATTAATATGTAAAAAAAATCCCAAAAATTAATTTTAAATTTTTTACTATTTTCTAATTTTGTACTATTTTCTATTTTTTTCTTATAGTATCTTTCAGTTAGATACATGATTTATTATTTATTCTTACATTATCTCACTAAAATTTTTTCTATTCCATATTTGCATTATTTGCAAATATAAATTATTTCATTATAACTTTATTAAATCCAATTAATTTCTTAGTTCAACATTTATACTCATTAATTTCTTAGTTCAACATTTATACTCAAAATTGTTTTTTAAGAAGAAATAAAAAAATTGAATTTAACTTTTTATTTATAAATTTCTAATGTCAAGTCACACCAACACCTATTGAATGGTTAAGATACTTATCACGAAAACAATCGATTGTTTGGCAAGTATTCATCATCAATTAATTAAACGCTCTATAGGCACAATAAAGATATTTTTAGTCATTTGGAATATCAAGCTATACCATTTCAACTCTTACCGCTTCTTGTCTTCAATTAAATGCAATGGTCTGCAGTTGCAATAAGATATTTTTCGTCGTTTGGGATATGGAGTTATACCATTTTTAACTCTCAACACTTTCCATCTTTTATCTCTACATGAAACAATGAACCCAAGGTAAACCCTTTATTTGTTCACGATTTTGAAACTGCGATGATTGACCTAACTGGTATTCTAAGGATTATAATTTTCTTGCACGGTTATAATTTTTATTTTAATACGTTGAGAATGTTTTTTAATCTATGGTATATGCTGTGACATTGCTTTAAAAATTAAAAAAAAATATAAAAGTTTTTAAAATACATATTCATTTAAATTTTTATCTATAATAAAGATTTACAATTTTTGTTTTTATACATTGTTGATACAATAAATTATGCGTTTTTTTTCCATTTAATTCGTTAGGAATGTTTTCGAATATATTTCATATGAAGTCAAATGCTGCTAAAATTTTAGAAAAATTGTGAAATACTTATATCTACTTCTGAATTTTGAACTTTAATTAAC
The DNA here is from genome assembly GCA_000404065.3 of Pinus taeda. Taxonomy (NCBI): domain Eukaryota; kingdom Viridiplantae; phylum Streptophyta; class Pinopsida; order Pinales; family Pinaceae; genus Pinus; species Pinus taeda. The sequence continues at coordinate 3,657 of APFE031532022.1, forward strand.
TAGTGGAAAAGGTTTAAAATTTATTTTAATGAAATCGTTAATCATAATAAACATTATGTAACTTTCCTCAAGAAATGTGATTTGCTTGATTGGAATCGATAAGGGAAAATCAATTTTGGGCTTCCACTAACTCTTTGAACATTAAAGGAGAGGGGAAGTCTAAATTTTGTTGTTAATGCTATACCAATTTCAATACATCCCCCCACCAAATCATTTAGGGAACCCCCCTTATTCTTCCTTCTTGACATGGACGCACGATCTCACAATGTCACTTTATGTGTCAAGTAATAAAGGCTTGCCAATTAATGTGATGATATGTGTCTTCAAATGGTTAAAATGTTCCATAAAGTGGGGAAAGGAAACTTTTATCCTTTTCACACAAGCTCAATGCATAGATTACAAAATTCCAAACATTCTTTCATCTGTTGTAACTTATGAATTCCTTTCTCCAACCAATGCAATACCTTCAACCAATCCAGGTAACTTAAACCACTATTTTGTCACTGAATTCATACTCTTTATTTGAAATGAAGGTCAAATTAGTTGAACCCTCAACTGTAAAAGCTTTTGGCTTTGTCAATTTTGATTATTTATCGTTAATATATAGGAAGCTAAAGTCCATGAAAACCAATGTGAATTCAAGTTATATAAGGTTAAAGAATGGGTGTATGAACACTTCTGAGATCTCCATGATATATTTTTGTTCGAGGACTCATATCTAGCCCAATTAATCATCCCTGAAAATCACCCTTATCGAAAATTTGTGTCATGATGCTAAGAAAAATACCTCCCAAGCACGTAGGATGTTATATCAAAAGGTGGACCACTATTATTCCACTACAATTCTGCATTAATTTTATAAATGTTGAACATTGTAATGCTTCATCAAGTCCAACCCTTTAAAAAAGATTTCTTGAGCTAGTTATACGATGAGAAAACCCACAGAGAAAATATTATAGTTCTTGAGTCCTATTTTCCCATAAATTTTGAAATGCCTCAAAGTATTCCACTTTATTCATCCAAGACATTTGCTAAGATGTCGAGGAAAATCATTTGTATGATTTGTTTCTTTTAGGTTTTGGTGATCACTTGTTAGTAGATCATTTTAGCATTTTTAAAATAATTATCACTGGTCATGAAGTCTGTTGTGAGGCTTCATTTCATTCAATACCTAGATGACATCATAAATGAACCAGGAGCAATTTATAGCCTTACTAAGTCATTTAGATATCAACCTTTAATGGTTTATCTATTCTTTTACTTTCAAGTGGAAAAAATTTCTAATTTACAATTGCAAAAATATTATTCAAATGGGAATTTTGTCTCTGTAATTTCTTTGACATTAATGGTGAGGAAGCATTCTCTCGATATTAAGTTTGACTAATTTTGTCAATCACTTCTTATTAATCTCTTTCAGTCCATTATATGATGTGTCTCATACAAGGATATTGTTATAAATCAAAAGGATATCACAACTCGGTGAGGGGAATAGAGTTGGATATTGCTATTTGTGAAAGACTTTCATAGATATTACATTATATGGCTATGAGCTACATCTTTATAGGCTTCCTCTCTTCCTACTAGTGAGAATTTATGCAATTGAGTTCATAAGATAGAGCTTCAATGTTAATCAAATTCATTGCGTATTAAACAAATGTGTGTCGTTTTCAAATTGAAGGCAAAAGTGGGACCATTTTGATTAATGGAAGAGTAACAAGTCAAGAGATTCACGTAATGCTAAAAGAAAAGAAGTTCCCACATGGAGAAGTTTGCACTATGATCATCACAAGATTATATCTCACATAAGACTATTGTAAACCAATAACATGTCAAAATTCCCACTATAACATATAATACTATTAATATATTATATTAGTATTATTATTAATATGTCATGAGTAACTTCTCGTCTATTCCAATTACCATACTAATTGGAAACATTTTTCCTTTTTGGGTATAAGAAAGAAATTTTAAATAAATTTTATAAAAACTAAAACTATTGGAAATTGGTTATTAAATCTACGAAAAATTTAACCACTAGTACTAAGTAATATTTTACCTTGAAACAAATTATTTATTCCATCGAGATACCTATTTCTTGGAAAGGAAAGCCTTGAATCTTCTGCCCAAACCCTTCTAGTGAGGAGCTGAATACGTGACTGCTAGTGAATCTTCAAAATCTTGAAAGTTTTGGAAAAGATGATCATAACAACTAAATTATAGCTAGCAGAATTATATAAGTTATATCACTAGTAACTATAAATAGATATCAAAACACTTATTTTATAATCAAAATAATCAGTTCATAAAAAAAACATCACTTTTTTTAAATATTAAAATAAATAAAGCATATCATTTGCCATTTTCAGATATTTTCCAAATATTATACATTTGTGTATAATTTGTGATTTAGTATTAAATTCATCGAATTTGACACATTCACTTTAAATAAAACAAAGAATAAAGTAACAATAGATTAAATCGCTTTATCAAAAATCACATATTAAATTTTTGTGTGATAACTGAGACCAATCTTTTGCATTTGGTTTGAGGTAAGAAAGTAAAATAACATTAACAAACCAATTTCAACAAATGATAATTTGAATGCTAACCTCCCAATAAATGTCAAGAAATTTCTTGCCTTGCAACGACTTGAAGCGATATATAGAACTTCAAAGTGTAATCCTGGTAATAACCCATTGTTGTGCATTGAATTGGATTTGTTTCCAGCCAAGTGTCCACAAGTTTCAAGTCCTTTGACTTGTGAGATCAAATATACAATATGTAGACATTAATCAGAAACACACAAAAAGAGAAATTGTTTTTAAAGAAAAAATTAAAATAAATAAAAAGAACTTCTAGAATCCTTGAATTCAAGAAATCAATTTGTTGAATCCTTGAACTCAATTTCTTGTAGTAAGATCAATTTCTTGAATTCTTGAGATGCCTTCAAGAGAGGAAATATAAAAAATTTGTAAATAAAATAAATTCAACAAAGTTAGGAAATAAATTCTCATGAGATCGTAAAAATTAGTAATTATATATCAATGAAAATTTCTTGATAGAATTAGGAAAAAAATGCTCACAAGATCCTAAAAGATAGTTGTTTTCTATTAATTTAATTATATTTATTGAAATGAAAGTTTTATTGTATAGTTGTTGCTTGAGTGAAAGAAAATTATAGAAAGGTGATGAGAAAAAAAAAGAATTCAAATTAAAAATTAACAAAAAGAAAAAACACACTATGATTAATGGAATTGGAATTGAAATTTTATTAACTATTACATTAAAATATACATAATTTACGTCCATGAGCACATTCCCTACCTCTGTGTGAGGAAACCAGAGATGAGAGTTGAAAGGGTCTGCCCCAAGAAGGAGAAATCAGAGCTCAAAAGTCTTACATTCAAACTAATAGTTATAAAAAAACATGAGCCTAAGATCTAACATTTCATTGATTTTCACTAATGAACAAAACTGATGAGGTGCCAAAAACCATCAAAGAGAATCGAGGCTCTTTCCAGCCAAATCAAAATGAACATTTTTAGATCTTGCGATTGAGACAAACTAGGTTGAGATTACTAACTTGAGAACCATCTTAAGGTCAAAGTGCTATATTTTGCCAAATTGGAACTACATGATCGGCATGTCGGATCCACACTGAACATGGGTGTTACCTTAGGATTGCACATTCCTATAATTGGCTAGAATCTCCTCCAATATTTAACAACCGAAGGGACTAGGGTTAGGATGGGAGGAGGGAGGTTTTTCGACCATCAAAGGGATGGGAACGTGGGAGGGAGGGGGATGGGCCATGACAGAATAGGTGATAGGTGAAGATGAGGAGCTGACAAGAGGGGAGTGTGAGGGAGAGGGAGCAGGTGAAGAGGAGGATGGGATGTTAGGCGGAAATTCGATATGAAGGTCTTTATCCAAGTGTTTGAGTGAGGATAAGGAATGTCTCTGGTGGGATCAGAACTCAATTATGAATCCACAAGCTTTCAACCTCTCTTGGGCTTTCTCCTTGAGCTGGAGGGCGAGCAGGTTTCAGAGAGCCGAGAGTGTCAGACGTCCTCTATGATTCTTCGCTTCCTCTATGGCAAGATCGTCTTTCTTGATTAACTCTCAGATGCCATAATCAAACATAGTTGTAATGGTGGCTTCTTCAAATTAGGTGGGAAGATGCCCATAACCTCTCCCTATGTTAGGGTGTCGATCTCCTCCCTTATCATGATTCATCATTGGGAGGTAGTAGGGCAAGGTCAGAGATCCAAAGCCAGAGGGACCAGAGGGAACATTGGAGGGAATAAATGAGGGAGAATGATGCAGGGAGAAGAAAATGTCCATGAAATTTGTTGATTTATTACAGGAGCATGTGAGCATGGGAGTCTGGTAAAAGGATTGTAGGTACCAACAAAGAGGATTAAAAGCCATGAAGGCCACTTGGTGAGGGAGATATGAAAGGTGGTGGTCAATGATAGTGAACCTGAGGAGTCGTGACAATAGCCTCGCAAGCACCCAGGTCCATAGGAAAACATTATAATTCTCTACAAATATTCAATATTGAAATTAATTTAATCATTTTCCAAATTTATTACATGTACTTTAATTATTACACTTTCTATTTTTAAAATTAATTTAAGAAAAAAAAAATTAATAACATACTTATCCTTAACTCCTGTGCCTTTTTCCCTAATATTCTTTCCTCTTCATAAACATATCTTATAACTCATCAATAAGAGGCTTTTATTAAAGAAAAAAACATGCAATACTTATTGATTATATATTTAAACAATATTTTGTTTTAACACATTAAATATACAACCAAAAAGTAACCTAATCATCATTTAATAAATCCACCAACTAAATTTTCATTTAATTTTTAAAACTTGCCTTACCACATGTCTTCCAATTATGGTATTATTTTAATATTAACTCAATAAATATGGAATGTGATTTATGTATTTATAATTTTGATTACCTTATTAACTTAAATTGTTAGTGTTTTAAAATTTTATTATTTCATAATAGTTAACATGCACACATATATGTATATATATTTTAAGAGTTAGTTTAATTGATGATTAGTTATTACACTTAGAGGCGTTCTCTAGCCCAATATAGTAGAGATATTGTAATATAATGTTTAAAACTTTGACTAATTCAAATTACATAAAAATAAAAATAAAATAAAATAAATGTAATGTAAACATTTTAACTAGACAAAATTAAAATAAACTAGCCTAGATGCATCTTAACCCTAGACCTATCAAGTGTCAAGAGGGATAAAATCTCTTGAGACACGAACCTCTTTTAAAGTGAAAAGAGATTTGATCTCTTTTGATACCTTATAGACTCTAGATCGTAAGAATCCTCTTGTCTTAAATACACAATGAATCTAGTTGGAACTCTCCCTCTCATTCCACATGTAACATAGAACAATCAAGCACATGATTATAATCCTTCACTTATATTTTAAGCAATGAAACATGGAAAATATCATGAAATTTAATCGATGGATGTAAATTCAGCCTGTATCACACTATTTCAATCCTCTCAAGGATCTAAAAATGCCCACAATACCATGGTTCCAACTTGTCACATGTCCCAACGATTAAGGATCTCTTCTTAGGTTTGATCCTTAAATAAACATGTTCCCCAACCACTACAAAAAAATTGTCATTTGTGAGGGTCATGTCTATGATGGACCTTTAAGGTATGTCACCAATGTTGCATATAGTGACGGTCCTTAAAAAAAAGTTGTTGTAAGTGCATATAGTGATGATCCTTTAAGGTTTGTTACCAAAGCCATTTTCAAAGACACTTTCAATGCGGGTTGCTAAAGGCCCATAACTAATTCTCTCTTAGGTGACACTTGTACTAATGATCTTTTATTGTCTCTCACCAATGCTCTTTTTGGTTACTTTTGGTGAAGGTAAAAAAATTCTCGTCATTATTGATCATTCGAATGAGTTTTTGATGATGTTATATGACTACGACTATATTTTTGTCGAAAGATAGTGATTTAAGACCAATGTTATGGAGTCTTTTTCATTATGTGTCCAAGGCCATAATGGTTAGAGTCAATCAATTTTTTAAGAAGTAATTAGAGTGTATCATTTCCCTCAATTAATAAAAATATAGCTTTCCTATGAGTCAACACATGATTCATCTATGTTTGGTTTATTATTTAGCAACTTCACTTTATATGGAGTTCCACTAGTGTGTGTAGGAACCATATTATTTAATACATATTAAATCTCAGTGAATTCTATTAATGAGAGAGACCTACCACTCCTCAACACTCCTGACAAGTCTTGACATGATTTGGCACACACTGACATTCCTTGGCACCTCGCATGTCTTGGAACATCCTTGTATCTAAAACACCTTGCAATGACTAAGACACCTAGGCACATGTTGGCATTCCCTAACACAACATACCACTCCCCTTGCATGTGTTAGCATGACCTATACTCCCTATAATTCCCTACAACATCTTGGCATGTAATGGCATACATTAGTACTTGGGATGCATTGGCACTTATCATGTATTGGAACCTATTGTTAGTGTTCCTAGCACGCCTCCTTTGTAAAAAGTAAAGTCCTAAATTATTAACCTGTTTATGTGTTCATTTCCTTTAATTTTATCTTGGTTCTCCCTTTTGTTTCCTTGCCACTCCTTGACACATGTTGGAAAGCCCTAGCACCTTGCACATCCTTGGATACCTGAGAATCGGTCATGTCTTGGCATGTCATGGCATGCCTTGACACTATTTGGCACATGTTAGTGCACCCTAGAACTCCCTAGCACACTATGACACTCCTTGACATCCCATGGTACCATAATGTGCCTTACCACTACCTAGCATAGCTTGTCACTCCCTCCTTGACATGCCTAGCTCTTGTTGACACTCATTGGCACGCCCTCATTGGCACAATCCTTGGTATACACGAGCACTCTCTTGCACACCTTAGCCCTCTTTGACATGCCATGCCACTCCATAGCATGTGTAACACTCCATCACACACATTGGCACTTGGAAAGTCTTAACATGCTTGGCATGAGTTGAGATGCCTTTGTACGCTTTCGCATAGTTTAATATTAAATTTATTTGTGATCCAACTATTGTAACGTAGGAGAGAAGTAACAGAGGAAGATTTGGCACTTAGAATGCACTAAGACTTGGCACTTGACATTTATTTTCACCTATAGTACTATAAGAAAGGCATTTAGGGGCAGTTTTTGAAGCACCCCCTTGAAACGCCATGAAAAATTGAACTTTTTTGGGGCAGATTTCAATAAAATGCCTCTAAAAGGGGTTTTCTCATGACTTTCGTAGACAATTTTTAAATTATTGCACCTAAAGATTTTTTTCATGGCAGCTTTTTGAAAACCTCCCAAGAAAGTCATGAATATTGAATTTTAATTTTTGTGGAAATGGGTTTCTAAGAACTGCCTCTAAAAGTGTTTTCTCATGACTTTCATGGGGGGCAGGGGTTTAAATGAATGCCCAAAACACATTTTCATGGCAGTTTTTTGAAAACTTCCCTAAAATTCATAAAAATTTAACTTTGGAGGTGGGTTTTGAACACTCCCCCTCCCCCCTCAACCACCTCGCCCCCCCCACAAAAAAAGGTCATGAGAATTGAACATTTCGAGGCAATCCTTCAACAATTGTCTTATTCAAATGACTTTTTTTTGGCGGGGTAGGTGTGGGGGGGTTCAAAACCACCTCCAAAAGTTCAATTCTTGTAACTTTTAGGGTGGTTTTCAAACAACCCCCTTAAAATTCATGACAATGTAACTCTTGGAGGTGGTTTTGGACAACCCGCACTCCCCTCTCTCCCCCCAGCCCCCCCAAAGTAAAAAAAAAAAAGACGTTAAAACTAATGTTTTATAGGTGGGTTTTAAATGAAACACTCCAAATCTTCATTTCTCATAAATCTTGTGAGAGGGGGACTTTTTAGAGGTAGTTGATAAACCTTTAGAGGCAGTTGTTAAACGACCACGTCCAAATGTTTAATTCTCGTGAATTTTTGGGAAGGGTGATATTTTAGTGTATTTAACAGGGAAAGGGGACATAAGGGTAGCATGGATGGGTAGAAGTGGGAGGTTCAAACATCGTTTAATGAGATATATAATCTTAGCAGTAGAGAATGAGAAGGGACCATAATATCACATGGCAAAGGGGTTAGGGGGCCTAGAGGAAAGGCAACAAGAACAAATCCTAAGGGAACCTCTTGTAGTTGTGATCAGGGGATTAGGGGCCCCATTATCAGAACCCAGAGTTTGGTAACCCATAACCACTAAATTATATATCCCCTTAACTACAAAACCATAATTCCTTAACCCCTACACTCATAACTCATAACCCATTAACACATTGATTCCTTAAACCCTAGGCCACTTACCCCTTAACCCCTATCTCCTATGTTAAAATCCATGAATACTTTAAGAAATAACCCTTTATCCTCTTAAACCTTGACCCTTAAGCCTTAACCCCTAACCAATAAACCCCTTAACCACTAACCCCTAACCCCTTAACCCACTAAAAGTTAAATCTCATAACCCTTGGGCACCTAACCCTTAAATCCCCTTACCCATTCAGCCCTTATTTCTTAACCTTTGATCTGTGAATCTCTTAATGACTAATCCATTAATATATATCCCCTAAAGCCCTTAGACTTCAACCTCCTAACCCTTAACCGTTTAACCTTAACCCCTACCTTGTAAACCCCTTAACTCCTAGAACTCCTAAGCCTTTCTCCCAAACCATAGGTGCTCCAACACTAATATTCTTGGTCATATTAGGATTTTGTCCCCTAACCCCTCTAAATATAACCTCTAACCACTACTAGGGTCTAAGGAAAAGAGCCACAAGTTCCAAAAATTTGATCTACATTTTATGGAGGGCCACAATTTCCCCAAATATCCTTCATATTTTTTCTCTCAAATGGAAACAATATGGTCTTATAATGTCTAAAAAACCATCTAAGTTCATAGGAATAAACTGAGGGTCATCTCTAGGCACAACCCAAATGTAATTCATATCAACTCAAAAGAAAAAAGAGGATATAAAGATGTCCCTTTAGCTTTCATCATCCTTTAACATTGGTCCATTCCCTTACCAAATGTATGGGTAAGAATCCCATACATGTCTAGAATCTTCCTCAAAGCTCTTGTCCATTACATGCTCAAGGAAACATTCAAATTCCCTTAGTTTTCTCCAATTCTATTAGGCATTGACACTAGTCCTCAACTACATGAATGGTTCAATATTCAAGCTATCCATATCAATTTTCATGTCATTGTGACACCTATTTTTGTGCCTTCAATACAATGTTGACCAAGGTCATCTTACAATTGGATCTCCATTTTGCATATAGTGAGAATACCACTTTTTTATTTAGGAATGGCTTGCTTCTAAATATAATTACACTAGTACTCTCAACATATGTGGGGCTAGAAGATACATTGAGAGGAGAAAACACAGGTCAAACTTAACCTTATTGTCAAACATGGGTCAAACATATATCAAAAAGTAAATGCTCTGCATATGAAATTCTTACATTGTTGAGTGGTTTTGGATTAAATCCACCATTTTGTTTCCCCATCTCCATGGTATCTTTTTATTCCATTAACTCTTCAACAACTGCTTTCAAGTTTCTAAGTTCCTTGTCCTTTTCTCCCAATTTTTCTCAAGTATCATGCAATTGAAGTTGATTAGGGAACCCACAATGTTTGTGATAGGGGGGTTAGGGAATCCCTTATCACAACCTATAAAGACTAAGGAATTTAAGCCCTTATGCAAGGGCGACTAAGGGTGTAGTTGAAGGGGCATTGATACCAAATTTTGGGGTTCATAACATTAGGACAAGTTGAACGGTATGACTGAAAAGGTGGGAGGGGTAACTTGTTGTGTATTGAGTAAGGAAAGCAGACGTACAACCATGTTTGAGTAAGATTTATAATCCTATCATTAGAGAATAATTATGTGACTTAGAACCTAATGTCATATGGACTAGAGAAATTGACATGGTAACCCCCAGTAGTGGTGATAAGGGGATTAGAGGCCCCATTATCACAACCCATAAGACCTTAACCCATAATTGCTAAATTTCCTATTAGCTTAACCCGCAAGCCATAATCCCTTAACCCATACACTCATAACTCATAACACATTAACCCCTTGACCCAATACACCTTAAGCCACTAATCCCTAACTTAAAATCTACGAACCCCCTATTCTCTAACTCTTTATCCTATTAACATGTGATCCTTAAACCCTATTCCTTAGCCCCAACTATTACATATGTGTGGAAAGTTTGACGTCATACTTTGATAGTTCGGTAATACTACCATATTTAATTTCAAATATTTTTTGTATTTTTTTTAAGCCCCAACATTTGTTAGATATTCGACAAACACAATTATCATTGGATATCTGATGATATGTTAGTCAAATATCTGACAATAGTTTTTTTTGTCAAATATGCGATGATAATTGAATGTTCGTAAGATATGCGATGTTTGAACATGCCAATCAACTATTTATTAGAATACTGACATTTGACAAAGTCAAAATTTGTCCACATGGACAACTTCTCTCTCGATCACAATCATCAATTAAAAAAAACATTTTATTTTTTTAATCACATTGAAAATAGACACTATTGAGGTTTATTTTTTAAGATAATCATCGGTTAAAGTTTGATAAGGAAAAATGTCACCGAACATTCATCCAAGAGGAAAACGAGATGTGATATATACATTGGAGGCTTTGGGTGATTTACTTCTCTTGGTTCATCCATGTTTATCATCCTTAAGCCCTCATAGAATTTATAATTACTCAAAAGAGAGTTTCAATATCTGAAGTTTAAGCATGGCAAAAGTTGTTTTGTTTCCAACTAATTTTTTATATATTTACATCACACATTATTGAGTGCACCCATCATGATTCTATAACAATCCTTGATTTCATTTCTTAGTTATTATGAGCATTGCAAATTCATTTAAATGGATGGGCTAAGTTGGGGAAACAAATTCCCAATTTGAGGTGGAGGGGAAGACTACTTGGGATGTTCATTGGTTTAATGGAAGCCATGGAGGATGACAAGTGTACACAAGGGATAGGTTACAAAACCTCAACTAATAATCAAACAAGAGCATGCCTCAGGACAACTTAATGCAGAACAACAAGGCTAATGGGAATTTGGCCATCCAACAAGGGTCAATGGGTGACCTAGTACACAGAAATATTCTAGAAACATATGGCAACATGGAATAACTGAAATAAAAAAATATATGTGGACAAAGAATTGCATGGCACTAATGTGTTTGACTAGAAAAATGATGGCTATACAAACATAAACAAGTGGAAGATTCTAATCAGAACATACAATATCAACTTGAGGATGGGACTCGATTAGCAAGAGGGGAGGTGTACTAGGTGAAAGAGGGAGAAGAACAAATATTTATAAGAGGATAGGTAGGGTAGAGATTGAATTAAGGAAATATGTAGAGGAAAATGTTAGAAAAAGAAAAAAGAAAAACCAAGTGGATAGGACAGGGGAGACCTGCACTGGAGGGAAGAATCACATTTCTATCGATGACACATAATAGTCAAATGAAGAGAATGGGAAGCTAAGAAAAGGGTGATCATTGCATTGTTGTTGGGATGTTTTATTTCTAGAGGAGATACATCAATTCACAATTGAGAAGCTGTCACGATCACCTTGAAATTTTGGGGACAAGTAGTCATGGAAACTGTCATAAAGTTATGCTAGACAATGGACATGTATCGTTACTGAAGTGATTGTGGGAAGGATCAATCGAGTACTGAGAGTAAATTCTATGCACATCCTTGGATCAAAGAAAACCGATAACAACATCTAAGAAGGAATCATACATTTCCACCACACACAAGGGGATAAATTGTGTTGGTCTCATCACTTCAGCATACCTTCTCAGCTCCGAAATCTAGCTTGGGATTAGGTTACAGGAAAAAATGCAATGCAACCCAATCTATGGCTGGGAAGAGAGTTACTATCTTGAAACCAGTTTCCTACTTTGGTTTTGAGATACGTATCTATCACCATTGCTAGACTTGTGTTGTATTATTGAAATTATTAGTATGCTAATTGAGTGTGTAAGGCATACCTTCTTATGTCATTTTAATTATTGATTGTCTTGACTAACCCCTTAGGTGGATCTCCTTGATGTTGTTTGGGTGATATGACTCCTTGGTATTACATGTTTCATAGATCGATGATTGTGTTTCATGGCTCCCAAAGGAGGTTGATATGAGTATTATTTAGAATCAACCTCGTACGTTGATTAATACATTTGATGGTTAATACAATTTATGGTGGGGAGATTTTAATGTAATTGTCCTAGGAAATTTTCATATAAATGATTATGTTCCATGACAATTGTATTGTTTTATCTATGACCCATCGCTTGAAGGGGTACAACTTCCCAAAAATTCAAGAGAATTTTCTCCTTCTTTTCCAAGTTTTGTATAATGACATATTCTACAAACATTGAAACTGTCATCATCTTGGTCTTGATATGAACCAGTGGATAATTGTTCAAATCTCATGCTCCCATTTTATGTAGACATATTTGTACCTAGTGTCATCCTTTTGTGTCAGTAAGTAGGTTGCAGATTAAGTAGATAAAGAATATGAATAATTCAAGTCCACTCATGTAAAATGGAAAAGGTATAATCCTTAAATTCACATAAAGATTAATTTGGAACCTTGTTTATTTAATCTCAAATAGAATGGATTATAAGGAATTTTCATTTAACCCTACTCTCATGGCCACCTAAACTAAATTTAAATCAATTATGCGAGAACTTATACGACTTTTGTAATTTTGAGTCTTGAGATTAAGGGTTCCCTATGTGCTTTATAACTAACCTTGGTATGATAGTGGCATCCATCAAGTTTGATGATGTGCATCACCCAAATTACCGATTCACCATAAATATAGATTAACAAAATATTTTTTATTTTTTTGCTTTACAATCCAACATGCTTGAGAAACATGGAACATGCATGCAAAACTAGTTTCCATCTACTAAACTAGTTGTACTTTAGGATGTGATAAGATTGAGAAGTGTGGAACATACATGTGCACATAAGGCACTCAACATGAACATGGGTGTTGACATATGCCCTCCCATATGGTCTTCAAAGATAATTTCAATATATCTAATTACATTGATTTGTGTTACATGTTTTGTTCTCAAATTTTATATAAATTTTAAACTATATTTACAATTTTACTTTAAATTTAAAAAACAATCACCACACATTGTATTCTAATTTGTGAACTATTTAAACTTTTAACATATTCCAATGATCTATATGAAACCTAGAGGAGAGTAATATATAAGATCGATGTCATTTCCCTTGTTCTAATCCTATATATATATATATATGTGTGTGTGTGTGTGTGTGTGTGTGTGTGTTAATATTTATATTATAGAAACTACATGTTCACTTAGTGAATAATGATGATGAGCAAGTTACAAGTGGATGTTGTTTATCAAACATCAACTACATTTGTAAGATACACCGAGATAAAAAAAAAAAAGAAAAAAAGATGCAAATATTGTACTATTTATCAATGGAATCACTAACTAATATATTTTTTCATCTCACAAAAAGCATGTAGATTTTACTCCCCATAACAATGCGATCGACATTCAAGTTCAAAATATTTCTACTTGTGTTAAGTTTGAGGATGGTGTGAAGTAATGATTTACACTATGGATTTTTTTTCCTTTTTTCGATCAAAACATTCAGATTATATTACGAAGCTGAAAAAAGTACATACATCGTTTCTATAGATCATCCTACCTCATTCTAACTAAATTTGTTAACAAGGAGAGTTGGAATATATAACAACAAATTTATAAATTTACATCTTATTTTGGGAGGGCTACCCAGACATATTAACCAAAAAATTGACAAAATAAGCAAACAACCTATCAAATGCATTTCAAGGTGGCGGATATGGATTATTTTTCTTTAACATAACTAACCAATCTTGCTTTGCATACATATGGAATTCCATGTGTTCCAACCAAGCCTCTATCTCTTGCAAATGTTTATTTGTTCATCACTAGGTTCTACGAACATTCTCTAGTTGTTCCAAAATTTCAGATTGAGAAAATTGAATTTCATTGTAGTATGCCATCATTTCCTTGCTATGCATGTACCTATGATTCCATAGGATCTAAATGTTGGCATGGATTCCTTGCAATTGTGAAACTATCGATTCCATGGAGGGGTCTTGTACCACACAATCAAGAGTGAGAGAAAAGTTATGTGTTATATCCTCTTCCCTCTCTAGATTTTTTAAGCATTCATTGTTGCAGGAAGAGACTCTACCCCCACCTGTAATAAGATGGCCATGATGTTGGCCCCCTATGTGGGGTCGACCCCTATGCCATGACATATTTGCATACAAAGAAAATTCCTTTGCCAAAGCAAGACTGCAAACCAATTTCCCTGTCCAACCACCACAATATGCCAACACCTCAATTTCCCTCCACAAAACACCATAACTTGAGGGATGGAAATTACCAATTCCACCTCCCAAGGGCCATCCATCCATATAATCCACAACACAATAAGGTAAAACTATCTCTGAGAGTGGATATATAACCCCGACAGAACCATTAGAAGTGCCATGAACCTGCCACGAGGACCTCCCCAACCTCAAAAAATCAACCCAGGAATTGGATAGAACTTCAAGATCCATAGGGGTAGACTCACAACTACAACCTCGAACCCACCCAAGTAGGAGTTGATGAAGAACATGAGACTTAGTCACAGGAAGAGGACTTAATTTCCCTCCACACTAATAGAGTAGACCCATGATACACTTCAGAAGGGTCCTAGACCCCTAGATAAGGACAAAAACAACCACCCTAATCCAACAAACCACTAGCACAACAACACATTTATTCACCCAAAATTCAAAGAGGAACCAACAATACCACCTAACCTCCCGAGCAGCAATTACATCGCAATTACCAGAAAGATAATTGGACACAAACAAAACAAACTAGCTGAGAGAGATACACCTTACCCACACTCGAAGGCCTAGATGATGCCTCCAATTCTTCAAGAAAGGTGTCAGACAAGGACAAGACAAATGCGAAAAATGAATCCAACCACCCGCGAAAGTGTAAACACTAAACGCCTCCTCTACCTGGTTCCAAACGAAAATATGCATGCAGTACTAGTCATAGAGGTCACCTTGAAGGATTGTGTCCTCACCTCCCTGACCATTCAACTTTTTTTGTTAGCCTAAACTATAATTGTAACTACCACGTAAGTGCACAACCCTTCTTCTCATCGCCAACCATAAACGAGAGCAATCATACTCGAGCCAGAGTATAATAGACATTAAAACATTCTCTAGAACCATCTTACATTAGGCTAAGAGCCCACCAACTTTATTCTTACCGAATTGCATGGCTAACATATGGCTCGAGGTTGGGACCGCGAAGCTCTATAGTTGATGGCATCGTCACCCCCATCGGGCGAAACTGTGTCATATTACTAAAGTGCATTTCAAAATCGTTTTGTGTGATGTTCGCTACTGAGAGTCAATTAAACCTAATAGAAATGCCTCATTTCTTATTGAAACTAAAAGTAGTTAAGCGCACAACCAACCATTGTTATTTTTGCCTCACCACAATCTCCACTTCCTTTACAAAATATTGAATCAATAATCATTACCATTAGCCTCAATGAAGTAGATGTAGAGAAGTGCTAAGAAACATAATTGCTTATAATAAAGATAATCATTAATCATTTATCCTAGAGCTTTTCAAGCCTTTATAATAACACAAGCTTTGGTGCACTGATTCTCTCAATCATATGATGCTAGATAATCCACCACGAACATGTGAGATAACCATGTTATGTTTGTTGTGATGGAAAGGGGGAGGTTGATAGAAGTCTAATAAGCATGAGAACTAATGCAAACCACAAACTACCATGAAACTTGAATACAAAGTTGCTAAATTCACAAACAATAAGAACAATAATTTAAAATGAATTCCCATTGCAACCATATAAGGTTCTTTCTCATAACACAAAAGATAAAACAAGCAATAACATCATACTTCATTCACAATTATCCCCACTTCCTTTCTAATGTTCCCTTAGGATATGTCAGTTAACACCATGAAAGTGTTGAACATGGCATTGTGAAATGAATTTAAACTAAGCAATATGAAACTAACATTATCTCTGAAGGTATGCATATGGTAGTTTAATTATTTCAAATTGGGAAAATTTGAAATATATTCATGTATTTGTTATTTTCCACATATCATTGGGAAAATAGAATTATTTTTAGTCAGGGAAAAATATATTTAGGAGAGTGAGAATCTTATAATAAATGATCTTCTCTTGACTTAATTCAAATTTGATTAATAAAATGATATTTAAATATATATATATAATTTTAATAATAAAAAGTTGAATAAAAAAAACATAATCATTTACATTTAATTAGAGTAAAACACAAATTATTACAAAACCAGACAAGCTTATTTAAAAATAAAAACTCAAAATAAATGCTACAAAATTAAAATATTAAAAATAAAATAAAAACAAAAACAAGTTTCTTCTCATTTCTTTCTGCTCCCATTTGGTTATTTTTGATCAATAAAATATTGAAAAAAATGTTAGAGGTTTTTTTACCTACTTTTTTAGTAATTAATGAGCCTTTTTACCTACGAAAATGAGAACGCTCGTTTAACAATAGTTGAAACAATTAGTCATTATCAATATGGAGGTTGAAGCGTGACAATTTGCACAACTAAAACAACTCTCGCGGAGAAATTTTGATACATTTATAGCGGCTAATTCAAAACTCACCCAATAAGAAAAACTTTCAATAATGAGCGCATCCAAAAAAAATTGCTCCCTCTATTTTCCATCCTTGAACTCAATTGATATTGGCACCCACTTGATCTTGGGTTCGAACCTAGTGCAAGCTAGGCAAGAATGAGAACACGGAGACCGGCATTAGTGATTTTGTAGGCATGTATTCATGCTTCTATTTTTTTCTTTTCTTTGGGTGGGGAGGTTATGTGGACACCTCGGGCACTTAGGTTCCTCTATGCGAATTGGGTTTTAGGAGTTTAAACGTTTGGATGCCTAAAACTTTTGTTGAATGTATTAATTAGCTTTCAATACCATGGATAACTATAATGGTAATTGTTAAATTATAATGGTAATGGTTAGAATGGTTTCCCTTATCTTAAAAACCCCTAAAAACATATATAGTTTTAAATTTTTTCACCTTAGATCAATGCAAGAATAAGATGGTTCTTTAAGCTTGGTTATTTTAGTTACAAATTAATCATGTATGAAATGTAAATCTTCGACCGAAGTGAAAGATTACACTTTAAATTGATCGATCTTTGAGGAGGGGATGATGGTAGCAACCCAAATATTTTCTAGGTTTATTATAGCAGAAGCATAATTTTTTTTATTAAAACTATCTTATGTCCTAATGCGCAAGGTACTACAGGGCTATATCCAACACTCTATTAAGATAATTTTCTAGCATTAAAAATAACAGCTATATGAGCACAATGTCCAACAAGAATATAAAATATAAAATCCATATTTGACTAAACCAAAATCATGGAACATAAATTACATATAAGAGATACAAAGGTACAAAGTAGCTTTCTCCACTCTGTTTCCCCCCTTTCTTTCAAGCATTTCATTTATTTTTTAAAGCTGATAAATTGTTATGTTCACTATGCTTGAAGGTGAGGACACAATGCCAATGTGGCCTCTATTTAGTTTTTGGATCATACCTTTGCCCTTTGATATCAAAAGTCTCTATTTCTTTTAGTCTTAATTTTTTATAGGCTCTCAATCTAGTCTATGACTAGATCATAGCAAATCAACGCACTAGGAACCCTTAACTAGAAAGTTAGCACAACGAAACAAATTAGAAAACATTAGTCCATGGATATATATGGTGGCCCAAATTTCATTTCTCATTAATCCATTAATAAAAAAGCATCAGGGATCCTATACCAGGGATCATGGCCCTTCATAAACCCTAAAAAAAACTAATATACATAGTACCCAAAATCTAGGGCTTGAAGTCTAATCCTTTAGACCTTCAATTTTCCCATCAAAACAAAGACAAAATAGCTTGAATTACTTGTTGCAGAAGTCCTTTGTATCCAACCCCTTTTTCCCTCTTTGTCCTTGATGTACCTTTTTATCCTTTGCCACCAAAATTACTTAGTGATCAACTCCTTGGCTCAGTTTCCTCTTGTTGCCCACCTAGCAGGAATTTCAAACAACTCCTTGAGTGTGGGGAAGGTTTTTTTATGGAATCAACTTCAAAGTCACTCCTCACAATGTCCCTGCCTTTTGTTGTGCAGTAGAATAACTAGAGATGACAGCAGAACACTCTTCCTGCAATCTCATCTTTAGGACTAAGGACTACTTGCACATAGTTGTATTCAATAACTTTTGTCCATCGTAATGGTCCTGCAAGCCTATGAAAATCTTCTCCCCATGGAAAAATGGCTCAACATAGTAAGCAGGTGCATAGAAGCCTTGGCATCGATTGACGCCACTGAGTTTACTGCAATTCGAAGCCTATGCTGGTGCCAAATTGGTAAGCCAACTATCTGACCGTTCTGAGAATAGATTTTTATCAAAGGGTCTTAGTGGCCAAGAAAGATAAAGGATGTCAGATCTGGTCGATGTCAGATCTGGTCCTATGGTATTCTCTTAAGCTTTACGCACAAAAATCTCTAAACATATTAATGAGGAGGAGAAGCCAAGATAAAGAAAATAATGCCTCTGAAGTTGTGTAGGAGCAGAGGATTATGCTAGACAACATTATCAGTCTACTATCTAGTGAGAAAAACACCATGTTTTTACCAGGTAAGGATCGGTCTCTTACCTTTATCGTTTGCTTCAATCAAAACTACACTACATTAAGCCCATGCACCCAAGTCCACAATGGCCTTGAGGTCCCACCTAGGTGAGTGAACTGTTGCTGCTACACATTGTTAGTTCACACCAGGACATGTATCTTCAGTCATGCCAAGTCACCAAAAATGCCTCAGCTGCTCTAGAAAAATGATCTCCATTAGTAGTTAAATTGTGTCAATTTCCTCGACTCTATAGAAAAAATGAACTCCATGAGGAGTGAAATCGTGTGAATTGTCGTGCACTTGCCATGGTAGATGCAATTGCCCTGCTGAATGTTGTGTTATGTGCGCCTTAAGATTTATGAGTTAGGTTTTATAGTTTAGGGGAAACGCCATGTCGGCCTCATGAAAGGGAGGTCGTTGCATGAGGTCCAAATGCATATTATTTTTTTTAGTTTCTATTTGTTTTTCGGTTACATATTCAAGTAATTTGTATACAAAAAACACTGATTAATATAATATGTACATGATTTATGCATAGGTAGATTGTTTTTAGAAGAGTGACCCTGGGACACAGGCAGGGAATAGTACTTTCATTAATATTGGAGGTGAGGATCCTACACATTGGCAGTCGTATTTCACCTTAGGCTATTTTTTTTTTAGAGTTCTAATGTTTTTTGTAATTTGTTTGGTATTATCCTATTCTCGTTGGAATGTTAGGTTTGAAGTCAGGAATTTTAGGTCAGTACAGGTCTTAGAATCCTTAATGATTTCAAATGATCATTTTGAGCTAGAAATTTTTAATGGACAATCTAACATAGAAGAAGTCGACGAACAATTCATAAAGTTTAATGAGCCTCAACTAGTACAAGTGGGTAGTACAAGTGGGTAGAGGTTCAGATGATCCATAAGTAGGAATTCCAGTAAATGTCTATCACATCTTGTAGAAAACCATTAAGTTGAATGTATTAGAAATTGGCATTATAAAAAACATGTCACACTCCAAATGTAACAAGAAAATCTAATAATTCATAGCTATGGACATCTCAAGAAAGTTGAATGAGCCCAAAAATGATACAACTCGAAGAACATATAATAAATAAACAACATGCAGGCAGTTAAATAAACCAAAAGTAGGAAAATATTCTAAAATATCCTTTGAAAACAAAGTCAAGGTTGAAAGGAATCCAAAATTGAAAATTGGTGACATTTTTGGAGATGATGAAAATAATACGTTAGCACCAATGCTCAAGAATAGAAAGTGTGCTTGGCCTTTTTCAAAATGTTGAATCAGGAAATTTGTCTAATAAAAGTAAATGTATTGTTGAGAAAGCTGATTCATTTACTTAATAAAAGAATAAAACACACGAAGAAGGTTGTAGTTTTTTTATTCATACCTCTAATAGAAGGGATGCTAATTCCAAAAGGTGACAAAGGATTCTCCTCTACAAGTAAAGGGATTGTGCTTTATTTTTGATAGATGTGATAGATGTTGGTGTTGTATGTTAGAATGAATAAGTAAAATATATGTGTGGAAAATTTAATGGGATAATGAAGCATGGTTAGATTATCAGCGATGAGACTCTTTGCAAGTGATGTAATAGGGTTTTTACAAAATTGAACTTATATATAATTCTGATAGCAAAATCCCCAATACCTTTTCAAGTATTTGTCTCCAGTCCAGCAAGTCACATAAATAATGTGAAATTGAGGGCTTAACAACTAATCCCTTAACCACGAAGCCATATTTTCACTATCCTTTGAAACCTAGCTTAGTCATAGTATATTTCTGAAAATGTAATGGCAAGAAGATGATTTAAATTAATTAATGGCCATATTTCATTAATTTATTGAATTCGTGTCAATGGTCTACCACACCAAATGACAAGATTAAAAAATTTAAAATGGAAGAGGGACAGGTGCAAGTCTTGGGAAATTTTGATGGAGATCATGCCTAACATCTAAGCTAAAGAAGGTCATTAAAATTGTGTGGCAACCTAGGCCTTGGGGATCGTTTGTCAAAGCAATTTCTCCCAAAAAATTAAAATCAACAAGGGTCAATGAAGGTTTATGTACACATTCATACTCACATATTTATGCTTGTTGAACACCTTCCTCTATTTGTAGATTCTAGTTAGTTGCTAGAGTTTATGTAGAGTAGTAGTTATGATTCATGAGGGTAAATTCATAGAAAAGTAGTGTTTTAAGTTCTAAATAGTGTGTCTCTCAAGAAAGTGGTGATGATAGGGAACCAGATTCTAAAATTTCTACTGAGTTGTATCATAGCCAAGCTTACCCCACCATGATTTTATTAGTTTAAGTTTGAACCAACGGGGGTAATGAAATGGTACTTGCAAGCACTGGCCAAGTATTTTTGGAAATTTGATTTTTCCATTCTCACCATAAAAGGTTCAATGCTCATATTGCCTAGGACTTCCGCTTTTCACACATAATTTGGTCGAAATTTGTTTACAAATTTCTATAGTGTTTGAGTGTATCAAATTTTTTTATTTCATATGATATGCCAACTTTAGACTATTTTAACAGTTCATAGGTTTTTGTGCATTGTTGTGCTTGTCCATGATGTTGCACGAGCAAAAGCTATAAAAAAAACTCCAAATCCTATTTAATAGAACTTAGATTGAGTTGAGCTTTCCATAGAAATCAATTTTTGGTCGACATCTACTACTTGTAGTTAAAGGTTAAAACTTCAAATTACCTCTTGCCCCCATTTTTAATGGTTTACTTCATGCTCATTTTGTGTTGTGGTTATGTAGTCACAATGAGCCTATACTATAAAGTCTCTGAATTCAAATATCGAACTTAACACACAATCATTCTCCTAGCAAGAAAATGGGTCTATTGAATTGTTAGTATGTTTCATGCTTATCATTTCTTCGTCGTTATATCATTTTATGTAAAGTCATCATGAAAAAAAATCAAACATATTTCGATGTCATATGAGATATACCCACTTACACTATAACCTGGACATGGCCTTATTTTGGACTCTGAAGTCCATGCCATCACTTTGGCTGCGTAATTCATTTCCTTTGTCTTTATCTCTTGCTTGGTATCAATTATATGTGGTAATCCTAAATGTAATGGTTGATTGTATTCAATCCCTTTGGGAGCCTTCTTTTTACGTTAGATTTTGTTGTTGTGGTATAGTGGTGGGTTCTATAGAAAAGATTCTACGTAGGTAACCACAATTGGTACTTCCTTTTTCTACCTACCCTCAAAATCTAAGGAACGTTTCACTGTGCCTATTGTAGTTGAATCTTGTAGAGCTGAAGTGTAAAATAATTTTCAGGCAGGCTATAATTAGGAATAAAAGAAAGCAATTTTGTTCAACTCTAAAGCAACCGATGGAATTGCAAAGTAGGTAAGTATTGATGATATTTTGGGTTTAAAAGAGATGAGTCTAGCACTAATAGTAGTTGTTGTAATGTATACCTTCAACAATTAGCGGGTCTTAATAATTTGATATATTATAATCCATCTATCATAGTGTTGGCAATATTTTCTTGTCATGATAGATTTAATATTTATTGTTGTCATTAGTTGTTGTTGGTATAAATGCATTGGGCACAACTACTAGCATTTTCACCATTGCTTCTATGTTTTGGTATACTTAAGCATGTCAAAGTTGGTATGGTGGGTTGGCATTATTTGGCCTTGTATTTGAC
Organism: Pinus taeda; assembly: GCA_000404065.3. NCBI lineage: Eukaryota > Viridiplantae > Streptophyta > Pinopsida > Pinales > Pinaceae > Pinus > Pinus taeda. Next base: position 26,296 of record APFE031532022.1, read on the forward strand.
ATTGTGTTATTTTTCCCTAGAATGGGGTTATTTCCTTGATAATTCAATTCATAAATTTAACCTACTCAATATAGGGGTGTTAGTGGAGCCATTGCAGCAACTAAAAATTGGAAACCAAATCTTCTTGTTACGTTGAATGGTAGGGAGAAATTGTGCATGCATATGAAAGTCTTACATTAAAGGCAAGTACATGCTACTAATAAAAGAAATGTACATGGAATTCACATTAATGTTGTGGAAAAAAATAGTTTGTATGAGAAGCTTTTGCAAATCAATGATAAAATTAACTCATAGGGAGAGCTCCTGAATTCCAAAAAATTGGAGAGCATGGACAATAAGACATGGAATGCTAGTGATATAAAAAATATGAAGTTGTCAAATGTTGTGGAGAAAATGAGCGTACTATCACATGTAGAGGAACCAAGGAAAATATATGAACCTGTCACATCATGGAAATCAAAGGGGACTCAATGAGGAAATAGTTCATGCTCATGAGCTAAATGAAGAGCTTTTCTCTCAAACATAAGAAAATGGTAAAATTCCACAGTAGGAGAAATGGAAAATCATTACTTGATGAAATTTACAATAGAAACATTTTGAAGGGGCTTCATATCATCCAACAACAACTTTCAGACTATAGAGAGGCTAAGCTACCACCCACCAAATGTTTAAATGCGGGAACAAGAAATCAACTTTCATTATATGTGATCAGTGGATTGAAGAAACCCAATTACATAAATTCCAAATTTTCTCTAGCAACTCTATAATCTAACGTAGAAAAAGTTGGCAAAATTTCAAAAAGCTAAGTGAGCTTCAACTACTACAAGTGGGTAGAGGCTCATATGATCTAAAACTAGGCATGTTAGTAATTGTCTGCAACATCATATAGAAAACCATTGCGTTGAATGTATCATAAGTTGGCATCATAAGCAACATTTCTTACGCTCCGTAATTAAGGAGAAAATCTAATAATTCACAAATATGCACATCTAGAGAAAAGTCAAATGAGCCCAAAGCCATTAAATATGGAAGAAGATCTAATAAATAACCAAGAGGCAGGATTTTCAATAAGCCAGAAGTAGATAAATATTCTAAAATCTTCTCAAAAAACAAAGCCAAAGTTGCTAGGAAACCAAAATTGAAAATTGGTGACATTTTTACAGATGATGAAAATATTACATCAGCCTCAATGCTCAAAAAAAGAAGGTGTGCTTGGCCTTTTTCAAAATGTTCAGTACATTTGTGTAATAAAAATAAATGTATTACTGAGAAAGTTGATTCATTTACTCAAGAAAATTATAAAAAACAAACGGCAGATTGCAGTTTACTTGTTCGCACTTCTAATAGAAGGGACACTCATTCCAAAGTTGATAGAGGATTCACCTCTACAAGTAAAAGGATTGTGCTTTATTGGTTGATAGTTGTTGGTGTTGTGTGTGAGAATGAATTAGTAAAATATTTGATGAAAATTGTATTGGGATAATGAAGAATGGTTGGATTACAAGTGATGGGACTTGTTGCAAGTGTTGTATCAGGGTTCTTACGACAATGAACCTTATATCTCATGCTGGAATCAAAATCCATAGAACCTTTTCAAGTATTTGTCTCTAGTCAAGAAAGTCACTTACAAAATGTCAAATTAAGGGCTTAAACACCGAGCCACATTTTCATTGTTCTTTGAAACATAGTCATAATACATTTTCGAAAATGCAATGGAAGGAAGATGATTTAAATTAACTAATACCCATATTTTATTAATTAATTGAATTTCAGTCTATGGTCTGCCCCACAAAATGACAAGCTTAAAAAATCGAAGATGGACGGGTGCAAGTGTTGGGAAATTTTGATGGAGCTCACACTTAACATCTAAGCCAATGCAAGTCCATAAAATTGTGGGCAGCCTGGACCTTGGGGATTGTTTATCAAGGCAGTTTCTCCCAAAAAAATAAAATCAACAATGGTCAATGAAGGTTTATGTACACATTCATACTCACACATTTATGCTTTTTGAACCCCGACGTGTATTTGTAGATTCTAGTTAGTTGCTAGAGTTTATGCAGAGTAGAAGTTATGACTCATTAGGATAAACTCATAGAAAAATGCACCTTTAAGTTCTCAATAGTCTGTATTTCAAGAAAGTGATGATGAGAGGGAACCCATTGCTTTGATTTATAATGAGTCGTATATTAGCTAGACTTGCCTCATCATGATTTTATTGGTTGATGTTTGAAACAATGGGGATCATTTTTTTCTCTGCATGTTTGAAGATGTTGGCCTTCTTCTCTTGTTACTCTTAATGTAATGGTAGTTGCAAGCATAGGCCAACCATTTCTAGAAAGATGATCTGTATATGATGGTCTATTAAATTTTAGCACTTACATTGGCTGGAACTTCCGAGTGTCATGGGTAAATTGGGCAAAATTTATTTACAATATTTTATATTCCTTGAAGTGTATTACATATTTTTAATTTCATATGAGGTGTTAATTGTAGGCTATTTTTCCAGTTCTTATGTTTACATTCATTATTATTCTTCTCCATGATGCTGCATAAGCTAAGGGTATAAAAAAATTCCAAAGCCAAATTAATAGAACTTATATTAAGTGGAGCTTTCCCTAGAAATCAATTTTTGGTTGAGATCTACTGATTATAGTTAAAGGTTAAATCTTATACGTCTTTCCCCCATTTATAATAATTTACTCCATGCTCATTTTGTCTTATGGTTATGAACTGTTAACAGGTTTTCTCCCTACCATTTCTTGGTCATTATATTAGTTAATGTAAATTCATCCTGGCAAACAAATCAAACAGATTCTGATGTCATATGAGATATTCCTGCTCACACTATAATCTAAGCATGACCTTATTTTGGACTCTAGATTCCATGACACCACTCTAGGTATGTAATTCATTCGAATATGTCTCTATCTCTCACTTGGTATTGATTATATGTGGAAATCTTGAATAAAATGGTTTATTGTATCCAATCCCTTTTGGAGCCTTCTTGTTACATTAGATGTTGTTGTTGTGGTATAGCGACAAGTTCTAAAGAAAATATAATGGAGTTTCTAGTCAGGTAATGACAATTAGTAGATCCTGATTTTTTTCCTACCCTCAAAATCTAAGGAAAAAATTGTTTTCCTATGGTAGTAGAATTTTATAGAGTTATATTATCAAAGAATTTTTAGGTAGGCTCCAACTAGGAAACAAAGGAAGCAATTTTCTTTAGTGATAAAGCAACTGGCAGAATTGCAAATAAGGTAAGCATTGGTGACATTTTGGATTAAAAAGTGATGAGAATAGCACTAATAGTAGGTGGTTGAACGTAGAAATTTAGTAGTAAGTGTGTCTTAATACTTTGATGTATAACAATCCATTTATCATGGAGTTGGCAATATTTTATTCACTTAGGATAACTTTTATTGTCATTAGTTGTTACTAGTATGAATGCATTAGGCACAATTGTTGACATCTGCATCAATCCTTCTATGTTTTGGTATACAAAAGCATGTCGAAGATAGTATGGATGGTTGGCATTAGTCAGCCTTGTATTTTACATTGTTTCATTTTCCCTTGGAATGGTGCTAGTTTCTTGAGTATTCAATTCAAAAAGTTAATCTTCTCAATATAGGGGTGTCTGTGGAGGCATTGTAGCAACTGAAAATTGGATTTCAAATCTTCTTGTTATGTTGAACGATAGGGAGAAAATGTGAATTCATATGAAAGGGTTACATGCAAACTAGCTACATGCTGCTAATCAAACGAATGTACATGGAATGCACATCAATGTTGTGGAACAAAATAGTATGTATGAGAAGCTTTTCCAAATCAGCGATAAGATTAACTCATAGGGGGAGCTCTTCAATGGCGAGAAATTGTAGAGCATGGACAATAAAACATGGAATGATGGTGATATAAATGAAGGGAAGTTGTCAAATGTTGTGGAGAAAATGAGCATACTATCACATATGGAATAGAAAAGGAGAATATATAAAGCTGCCATATCATGGAAATCAAAGGAGACTCGATGAGGAACTATTACATGTTGATGAGCTAAAGGAAGAGTTATATTTTCAAATGGAAACAAATGGTAAAATTCTAGAGCAGGAGATAATTTGAAAACCATTGTTTGAGGAAATTTACAATAGCAACATATTTAAGGGGCTTCACATCATCCAACAAAAAATTTCAGATTATAGAGAGGCTCAGCTACCATTAATGAGAAGTTTAAATGGGGAAACATAAAATCAGCTTGCATTATATGTGCATAGTGGATTGGATAAACCCAGGTACATAAATTCTATATTTCCTCTAATAATTGTACAATCTAACATAGAAAAAGTTGGCGAAAAATTCATAAAGTTGAGTCAGCCTCAACTAGTACAAGTTGGTAGAGGCTCAGATGATCCACAAGTAGGCATGCTAGTAAATGTCTACAACATCTTATATAAAATAATTACATTGAATGCATCAAAAGCTAGCATCATAGAAAACATGTATTACAATCCAGAAGTAAGGATAAAATCTAATAAATCCACAAATATACACATGTGCATAAAAGTCAAAGGAGCCCAAATTCATTAAATCTGGAAGATCTAAGAAATCAATAACAGGGAGGTAGTTCAATAAGCCAAAAGCAGACAAATATTATAAAATATCCTCAAAAAACAATGTTAAGGTTTATAGGAAACCAAAATTTAAAAATGGTGACATTTTTGTAGGTGATGAAAATATTACATTAGCCTCAGTGCTCAAATATAGAAATTGTTCTTGAAATTTTTCTAAATGTTTAGTACATTTTTCCAAGAAATGTAAATGTATTGCTGAGAAATTTGATTCATTTACTCAAGAAAAGAATAAAAAACACAAAGGATGTTGTAGTTTGTCTATTTGTACCTTTAATAGAAGGGATACTCATTTTAAATGCGATAAAGGATTCCCCTCTACAAGTAAAAGGATTGTGCTTTCTTGGTTGATAGAAGTGGGTGTTCTATGTTAAAATGAATTAGTAAAACATATGAATCGAAATTTTAATTTGATAATGAAGCATGGCTAGATTACAAGTGATAAGATTCTTTGAAAGTGATGTAGTACAATTCTTACAACATTGAACTTTTTATCTCATCCTAGCAACAAAATTCCCCAGCCCTTTTCAACTATTTGTTTCTAGTCAAGCAAGTCACTTACAACGTGTCAAATTGAGGGCTTAATCACTAAGCCCTTAAAACTAATCCATATTTTCACTGTTCTCTGAAACCTATCTTAGTCACAATATCTTTCCAAAACAGCAATGGGAAGAATATTAATTGAATTAATTAATGGCCAAAATTCATTAATTTTATTGAATTTACATCCATGGTCTGCCCCACCAAATGAAAAGATTAAAAAATGGAAGAGGGGCAAGTGTAAGTGTTGGGAAATTTTGTTGGATCTCACACCTAACATCTAAACCAAACAAGGTCCATAAAATTATGGGGCAGTGTGGGCCTTGGGGATTGCTTGCCAAGGAAGCTTCACTGAGAAAACAAAACCAACAAGGGCCAATGAAGTTATGTGTACAAATTTATACTCGCACATTTATGCTAGCTGAACATTTTCCTGTATTTATAGATTGCAATTATCTGCTAGAGTTTCTGCAGATTGTTGTTTATGACTCATGAGGATGAACTCAAAGAAAAGTACTCTTCTCATTTCTAAATAGTCTATATCTAAAGAAAGTGATAATGAGAGAGAACTTTTTCCTTCGATTTCTGCTGAGTTGTATCTTAGTCAAGCTTTCCCCACCACGATTTTACTGGTTGAAGTTTGAACAAACGTGGATCATCTTTTTCTCTACATATCTGAAGACATGGTGCTTCTTCTAGTCTTAATCTTAATTTAATGGTAGTTGCAACTTGCAATGATGGGAAAACCATTTCTGGAAATTTGATTTGTCCATGTTGGTTCGGAAACGTTCAATGCTCACACTTCTTGGAACTTCCAGGTGTCACATGTAATTTGGTTAAAAACTGTTTACAAATTTTTGTATCCTTGGCAGTGTATCACATATTTTTAATTTCATATAAGATGCTAACTGATAGCTATTTTTCCAGTTCTTAGGATTTGGTGCATTGTTGTACTTGTCCATAATGTTGCAGAAGCTAAAGGTATCAATATTTTCCAAATGAAATTTAATAGAATGTAGATTGAGTGAAGCTTTCCCTAGAAATCATTTTTTGGTTGAGTTCCATTTATTGTAGTTAAAGCTTAAAAGTAAAAATTACCTCTTACCCCCAGTTCTAATGGTTTACCTCATGCTCATTTTGTCTTATGTTTAGTTAATCACAATGCGTGCACTGTAAATTTGCTAAACTCAGACTTCAAATTTAATATACAATCATTTTCTTGCAGAGAAAATGGGTCTATTGAATTTCTAGCAGATTTTCTCCTTATCTTTTGTTTATCATTATATAAATTTATGTAAATTCATCATGACAATTAAATCAAATGGATTCCAACGTTTTGTTAGATATCTCTGCTTACATTATAAGTTGGACATGGTCATAACTAGGACTCTAGAGTCCATGACATGATTCTCGCTATGGAATTCATTTCCTTTTGTATCTATCTCTCGCTTGGTGTAAATTATATGTGGAAATCTTGAATGCAATTGTTGATTGTATTCAATCCCCTTGGGAGTTTGACTGCTACCTTTTTTATATCATTATATCTATCTAGGTGGCTTAGATAGCATTCAATCAACCTTGGAGATTTGATTATTTGGGTCCCCTATTTTCTCTTTCTTGGCCCACAATAGAGAAAGTAATCAACGTCATGCAATCATTACAAACATGGCAGCTTCGATTTTCCACTCATTTACTTGCTAAACTTTTTTTTTGTTAGGGTCCTACCTCATACATCTACCATTGCAATGGTTAACTCCTAAGGTTGATCTTATATGCTATTCTCATTGGATGAAATTGTTTCCTAGGATTTTTTGCTGACTAGAAGTATGGAGTACTATAATATCTCATGGTTAAAAGACATTACAAGTTTTCGAACTACCGACCCACTATGTTTTCATAGATTGTGCATTGGAGTAGCAGGGAATGTCTGCTAAAAGATTTATGTCCCATGTGACAAATGTGTGTCCTAAAAAACCACATGTTCCAACAATTGGTTCTTCATTTTTAGTTGGCCTAGTGTACAAGAAGACACATTACATTGCCAACCTGGGAGACTCACATTTTGTAATGAGAAGACTAATCTGGTCTACTGGATAATTAATTGTTGTGCAATTGTTAGCAAAACACAAATCTAGCATAGAGGATGTAAGACAAGAGCTGTGGTCATCAAATCCAAATGACTCCCAAATTGTAGTTCTCAAGCTTGACATGACATAACTTAGGTACACCTATATTTCCTTTTGTGATTGTTATTTTGAGGTCTTAATCATTACACATTCCCTTGTTGAGAGTACAAATTTTATAGAACTCACAAATCTTACTAACAATTTTGCATTAGAAAAAACATGTGAAGTTCCTTTGTTGTCTCCTATGGTGGAATAATTCCATGGAATTTGAAATTAGTCCACTGATAGGTAATTTCTATTGTTACTACTCTAAGAGACCCATTAGTTATTTTGTCATGTATAATGTTATAGTTTTTGTTGTTGGTGCTATTATCATCATGTTGTAACATAAGAACAAACTATGTTATTTTTCAAATATATTAAATGTCACTTTTGTCTGAGCTGAAGTTACTAATTACTTTCTAAATTTAGATTATTTGTGAGTATTTTAAGATCATATTCTTGTAGCTGATACAACTAATTATATCACATATTCTTATTGTATGTAGAGAACAAAAAGTTGTCGACCAATGGCTAGTTTTTGTTCTTCGAATATTGTTAATGCATTTTCATGATTTTCTATGAAGTGCGCTTTCTTATAAAAATTTTGGTAGAAAAATTGATAAAATTGAGTTGGCCTCAACATGATGCTCTTTCTTTCAACTTTAGTTATTTTATTCCTTTCAGTGTATCTTCTTTAGAGAAAAGCATCTAAATTTAGGTTTGAAAATTCTATGCAGCTGTATAACTTGTAAAACATCTTACTGGATCATATTTGGTATGATGTTTTTCAAAAGAGACTGAAGTCATGTTATAGACAAAATTTATTCCACATATGTATTGAAGTTAACAAATGGTTGAATTTTTCTTGTTTTCAAGTGATCGACGATGACGGTGAAATGGATGCTATAAAGATTGCAATAAGTATGGAGGATAATAATATAAAATTACTAAGGTTGGATAGTTAATAGAAAGTTATTATTATCTATCTTATATCAACATCCCTTTATGTGTATGTTAATATTTTACCAAGCCACCTTTTAGATATCCTTGTAGTAATTGTTATTTGAGACGATATGGTTGTGAGCAACCTACATATATTCAAAATTATGAAAGCAATGTGAATTAAATTACATAGAAGATAGTAATTTTTAACCAATAAAAGACCTAGTATTGGAAGTCATAAATCAATATTGATCAACAACAAACAACTGGAAAGCCTAGTATTAAACCAT